>PVKC010030044.1:0-14931 GCA_004027635.1 Crocidura indochinensis | reverse complement strand
AAAGAAAGAAAGAAAGAAAGAAAGAAAGAAAGAAAGAAAGAAAGAGAAAGAAAAAAGAAAGAAAGAAGAAAGAAGGAAAGAAAGAAAAAGAAAAAGAAGAAAGAAAGAAAGAAAAAGAAATAGGGAGGGAGAGAGGGAGGGAGGAAGGGATGGAAGAAGGAAGGGAGAAGTAAAATTGGAAAGAGTTTAAATAGAATGACCAGTAAAGCAAGGTATAGAGAACTGTGGTCTGTTTTTGTGCTATATAGATTTAGGTGCCATAACAATTCTTATAAATATTTAGTAGTTTCTGTTTATTTATGTAGGGATAGTGAGCTTATGCAATTAAGAAGCATACAATGGACTTAGCTGCATGGACATACATCATATTTTCCAGTATGGAAAAAAGGAGACAGATAACTAGAGGCTGAGGAGGGCTTTTTTTTTTTTTTTTTTTTTTTAATAATTTTTTTTTTTTGTTTTTTTTTGGGTCACACCCGGCAGTGCTCAGGGGTTATTTCTGGCTCCATGCTCAGAAATTGCTCCTGGCAGGCACAGGGGACCATATGGGGCACCGGGATTCGAACCGATGACCTTTTTAATGGAGTCAGTCCTGACCAACACTGTCCAGCCTGGGCCCTGAGGTCTTTATCAGCATAAAAATATTCGTAAGATTCTATTTTGGCCTAGTTAAAGTTGAAATTATATATAACATGAAGATCTTTTTCAGAGAGGTGTTTTCATAAGCTCAAAGCACAGGGCTGTGTGTGTGTGTGTGTGTGTGTGTGTGTGTGTGTGTGTGTGTGTGTGTATGTGTGTGTGTTTGTGTGTGTGTTCTCTTTAAAATTTTGCCTTCTCTGCTATAGACAAGTTTCTTTCTTTTATAAAATAATTTTTAAATTAAATCACAATGTTTTATTCTTCCAGAGAGAATTCCCTATGTTTGGAGAAAAAAATGGAACACAAATTTTGAATATTTAATTATTTAACAACATTATATGTAGGAATATATGTCCAATATATCAAACAAGTCAATGTTTAAAGAAAAGCCTGTGACAGTATTTTTTCTTATAAAGCACATGTTGGTAGCTAAAAAAAATTGTGCAGCTTCAGGCCGGTATTTCCTGTGGGTCTCATCTTTTTTTTTTTAATAGCTAAATTCTGAATATATAATAGCTATTACATAGGCTACCTTTTTTTTCTCATCCTTTTAATTGTGTCAAATTGAAGACTCGGAATGCCCTTTAATTTGAGGAAAGAAGTAATCCCAGTCTAGAGCATCCTTTACAAATTACAGTTTATCTTAATTTCTGTCACTGCTGGGTTATTATTCTTTTAGGGACATTTTGGTTTCCTGCTAAACATTAAAACATCTCTACGTTACCTTATCCACCTTTCGAGGAATAAAATAAATCTACCTCCCTTAGACAATTTTTTGAAACTCACCAAAACATAGGAAATGGAAAAAAAGTAAAGCTTCAAGTTATTCTACCACTTAAAAATTCAAAAGAATTTTGAATATAAATTCTTTATATAACTGTAATCATACAACTATAATCATATTTGTAATCACAGTGTTTAAATAAAGATAATTATTTAAAACATTGGATAAATTGTTTCATATAATAATACCTCAGCACTTTGTCTACTAATTTTCGTTTTAAAAAAACTATATTAAAACATATAAAAATGCAAAAAAAATCAAAAGACAGATCTCTTGAATGCAACCCTAGAAATTCAAATTATTATATTTAAAGGAGAGTTTGAATATTCAGTAAGCACAGGGTGAGTGTCCTGTTGGCCATATTTTATGAAACATATGCAAAGAAAATGTTGAGGTAAGCAGTATGTGTGTCAGAAGCTACAATAGCGTTTGTTGTAGCATAGATTGCTACACCTCAGCCCCAGGGTTTCTGGTTCAACTGATCTGAGTGGAGGCTGAAAATGGAAATTTCCAGCATATTCCCAGTTGATGATGCTTTGAGTACCACTGCCCTCAGCAAGAGAGATTCAGGAGGTGAACTGTGGTTATTTCAGGGAGAACAAAGGCTCCTCATTAGCCTTGGAAAGCTGTTGGATATGGTGCAGGAGTTGGAACCAGAAACTGCCTTGTAGATTCTGCCAATGGTTCACTTGCTCATCAAATTTTTATCGATAGTTTACCATGTGCCAGATGCCAATCTTGGCATAGGCCCATAAATCTTATTATAACCGTAATTAATTCTTCCCATAAATATCAATCGAGCGTTTATCATTACCCTGCAGTGAAGGGGCACTGGCTCCTTAGAGAGAAGTATCATGCACCAATGAATCAGGAGTCTGGAATTCTTAACTTCTTTTTTAAAAAATAAAAATAATTTTTATCGTGACCAATATAACTTACAAGTCTTTCACGGTTATATTTAAGGTACATAGTGACAGTGAATTAGGGCCATTCCCACCACCAGGGTTGTCCTCCATCCACCCCTGTTCCCAGCATGCATTCTATACCTCCACCCTTAGCCACCTGGAATGCTAGTTTAACTGGTTCCCTTTGTGTATAGCTTGTTGTAAATTGGGTATCTTGGTTTTGTTTACTTTGACTTTGGATTGGCATTTAGGTCTGATCATTTTTTATTTCCACTCAATGTTCATAAGACTATTTGCTCCTGATACCATCCACTTTTTTTCCCCCCTCTCAATTTGAGGCAGAACAAGATGATTCAAGTTCTGTGGTGGATCTTTTAACTTCTTTGCTATCTCAACGGAATGTAACAAAATGGAACTGGAAAGAGCTGTTTGGTTGTATAATGCTGTGGGAATCCTGTTTCTAAGCTGATTCTTGATATGAGGAGGGGAGAGACCCTTGTATCTGAACAGAACTGACAGCTGTGGTTAGGCAGGTTAGCTAAGACAGTGCACAGTTTCCAATAGAAGCAGCTAGACTGCCTGTGGTCAACTCTGTCAGGATCCTAGACATGGACTTTTTTAAAAGTAGAGTTTTGCCAGCAAAGACAAATGCATTTGAAGCAGACTGTCAACATCCGCCCTCCTGTGGGCCTGGCACACTGTTTCATAGAAAACATTCTGAGTGTCCCTCAGGAGACCTGCCCTTTCCCTGTGTCTGCAGACAGTGTTAATAGAGGTCATGTGTGTCGGAATACAAATATTTCTAGTTACAGAGTCTGCCCTCTGTTACAACTGATGGCAAATAATTCATCTTTCAGAAGTAAAAGCCAGGACTGGAGGGCAACTGGGAGTATCATAGAACCTTTATACAAAATGGTACCATGGTATTCAAATGAAAATGAGATATTCTTGAACCAATCTTGTTTGTTTTCCTTTCTTTTTGTCCTGGGACTATTTTTACAAAAACTTCAAGGTAAGTTATGATTAATGAAACAAATATTTGGAATATGTTTTAGTAGAGTTGCTACTTGGGCTTTAAAATATAGGTCATTCCTTAAGATGTCACTGTGTATGTGCTTTTAATCTGTTGATTTTATTTTTAAATCAGGACCCTGGGGCTAGAGCTATAGCACTGCAGGTAGGGTATTTGTCTTGCAAGCAGCCAAGTTGGATTAGATAACTGGTATCTCATATGGTCCTCCAGAGACTGCCAGAAGTAATTTCTGAGCAGAAGTAACCCCTGAACACTGATGCCCCTCCACCCATGAACAAATAAAATATCACAATCCTTTAGCTTATAATATATAAATAAATCAGTTTGTTGTAACTGGACCTATCTACTTTAGCTTTGAATCTCTCAGGAAAAAGGGAGCCAATGGATGAACCCTGGAGAGGGAGGATGGAAGAAAACATGTTTGGGGAATGTGCTGTATTTGAATCTCTTACTTCAGAAACAGGGAAAAGCTTTCATCTTGTCTTCATCCCAAGATATGTCTTCTCCCCACGGTTAGCACTCTTCTTTAAATGATAAGTATTTATACTCGCTCTCAATCACTCAGATTCTATAGATCTAGAGAAAAGTGAATCATATTCACATAGTAAATATTGTGTTGTAAATTAAAAGTAATTTATTTGAGGAACCAGAGCTGGTAGGGTACTTGACTTGCCCTTGGTCATCCTTGATTTGATCCCCAGAGTTCTCTATGGTCCCTCAAGTATCACCAGGAAAGATTGCAGAGTGCAGAGCCAGGACCTCTGAGCATCCCTGGGTATGATGCTACAAACAAACAAAATTTTTTACTTGAAAGGCAAGAAAATATTTCTTTGTCCCTTCTTGGAGACATGTGTAAGAGGAAGATTTTTAGAAAATAATATTTTCAAATCCTAAACTAGGAAATATTCCTTTAAAAATTTCATGATCTTTGAGATCAGAGCAGTGGAAGTGCTGCAAGCGATAAGGCATCTGCCTTGCCCACACTTAGCCACTTAGCCCACAGTTTGATCCCCTGGTGTCCCATATGGTCCCCCAAGCCAGGAGCAATTTCTGAGTGCATAGCCAGGAGTAACTCCTGAGTGTCACCGGGTGTGGCCCAAAAATAAAAAACAAATTCCAATACCCATTCAAGCAGTTATAGGATTAAAGCAGCTAAAGCATATAGGATGCTGGGTATCATACTCGGGTCTGGGGGAATGATATGAGATGCCAGGAGCAAACTCAGGTCTGTCCTAGGTCAGTCGCATGCAAAGCAAATGCCCTACCTCTCTGCCATCATTCCAGCCTCATATCTACTATTCTTACTCATTCCTGCAGGCACTAAAATACAGTAATTTCTATTTTTCTGAAGGATAAATTTCTGAAGGAAAATATTTGCACATCTTCTGCTAGTTTTTATAACTGATTTGACAAATTAAGTTTACCAGTAGATATCTCTGTTATCTCTGATAGGCTGAAAGGAAGAATATCCAATTCCTATATTTTCTCTGGAAAATATGTAAATGCAGAATACTTTGTGATGGATAGTAAAAAGAGTTTGATACTCATGAATATAAAATCATAAAAATTTCAATAATATTCTGGTTATCATGAACATGTGGTATGTTATTAAGCCCCCATTAAAACTTAAAATTTTGCCAATTCTGCTATAGAAATACAGGGTTGGAGGGATAATACAGCGGTTAGGTTGTTGGTTTTGCAAATATTTAACCTGTTTTCAATCCCTGGCACCCTATATGGCTCTCCTGAGCACTGCCAGAAGTAATTACTGAGTGCAGAACTGGGAGTAATCCCTCAGCACAGCTGAGTGTGGCTCAAAACCAAAGGGAAAAAAGAGAAAGAAAAAAAAAAACTAAGCCCATTCTACTTTTTCATTTTCTTGTTTCAGATCCATAAGCTTGTCCCTCTTCTGTTCTTTCATGTTGCTGTTAGGTATACTTTGGAAACTCAAGATAAATTATATTATTTTTAAGGCCTTTCAGTAGATCTACAGTGAAGCCCTATCCCCACACCTCTCACCAATTTCTCTTGAGTTTACTATCACCACATCTACCCCCATTGATTCAGTGACCATCAGAGGAAAGCATTATTTGGCTTAGACTTTTAATTTATATTAACTCATTTGTTGTTAAATAAAGATTGATTTCAATCATTGTGAATGTATTGCATATCTACTATTCTTTTCGTTTGTTCGTTTGTTTGTTTGGACACTTCTGACTGTGTTCAGGAATTACTCCTGGATATTCGCTCAGAAAATTTTCCTGGCTCAGGGGACCATATAGGATGCTGGGTATCAAATCCGGGTTTGGGGGGACTAAAATGAATGCCAGGAGCAAACTCAGGTCTGTCCTAGGTCAGTCGCATGCAAAGCAAATGCCCTACCTTTCTGCCACCATTCCAGCCCCATATCTACTATTCTTACTCATTCCTACAGGCACTAAAATACAGTAATTTCTATTTTTCTGAAGGATAAATTTTGAGGTTGGTTAGGTAGTACAGTGGGTAAGACACTGCAATTAGCAGATCTGAGTATAATTTACAGCATTACTTACAGTCCTCCAAGGCTGCCCTGAGTGATCCCTAATTATAGAATGAAGAGTAAGACCTGAAGTAAGAGCTGGGCATACCCCATACTCCCATAAAAAGTTTCATAACTTGGGGCCAAAGAAATAGCATAGTGGTAGGGTGTTTGCCAGCCTTGCAAGTGACCGACCCAGGACCAACGGTGGGTGGTTCAAATCCAGGCATCCCACATGGTTCCTGTTGCCTGCCAGGAGCGATTTCTGAGCAGAGAACAACCAGGTGTGGCCCAAGCACCTCCCCTCAAAGTTTCATATCTTTTTCCTTAGAAACTTTTTCCTAGCAGATAGATGCAGTTAAGAATTATGCAGCATCTGCTCTATAAATTAAAGAATGCCATAGGACAATAAATAAAATTTCATGTCAAGTTCCCAGTTTTATTCAATGAACTCCAAGTACAATGGATCCACTTCAGTTTATATAAGTTGGTTTTTAATTTTATTCTATGAAGTTCATGTCTGTATTTACCAAAAGACTTCACTTTTTTGCTGTTATTGCTGAAATAAATTCATTTGTTGCTGGAAAAAAAAGAATAATGTTTAGAGGGGTCAGAGTGGTAGCACAGCAGTAGGGTGTTTGCCTTGCACGGACAACCCAGGAAGGACCGGGTTCGATTCCCAGCATCCCATATGGTCCTCCAAGCTTGCCAGGAGCGATTTCTGAGCACAGAACCAGGAGTAACCCCTGAGGGCAGCCGGATGTGGTCAAAATACAACAAAATTTAAAATATTAAAAAAATATGTTTAGAGATATATTATAAAATATAAGAAAAATGCATGCGTGGGGCTATGAACACAGTTTAAAAACATGCATATTTATAATTGTGGAAGGGCATGGTAAACATAATTGTGTATCTTTTCATTTCATACTATAATTTGAAGATTCACATCAGTGCCTATGACTGTTTCATTGTTTATAACAATTATATAATTCCTTCATAGGTTTTTGTCATCTTTTATTTGATCATTATCAAGCTGATGGGCATTTTGATTGTTTTCAACCTACGCGATTAAAGACTTTTGAAAGCTTCCTATAGCTTATTTCTCACAAATACTAATTGCCAAGCAGAATTGTGATTTAAAATGCATGACCATTGGGAAGCATCTTAAATTTGGATTAATGCTAACAAATTATCCTCCACCAAAGGTGGTGCCAATTTATACTGCTGCCAGTCATGGCTTAAGGGGATGATTGCTTCTCCTCTCGGTAGAAATGGCATCACACTGGATTTTAATGTTGTTTTTCAGACTAGAAGGAAAGTTGACCATCTTTTCATATGTTTATGAGCCATTTGTTTTCTTTTTTCACAGGACAATCTGCTCAGATGGAATCTATTTTCGAATCTGCTTAATTGTCAGATGCTTGGAGTCAAAACTGTTCTCGTTAACATTTTTTCCCATTATGTTCCCAAATTAAATAATGTTACATCCTCTGTCATCCTGCTGCTTATCTATTAAACAACTCCACCTCAATATTTTGTGTAAACTCTCTCCTAATATTTGTACATCTCAGATGTCAGCTAGAATATGGGGGAAAATGTATTGGGTGAAGGAATGGTGTTTCCCAGATCACCAGACCAGATGACTATATTGTCATTATTTCCAGGAATGGCGAGAATCTACAATGCTCAGGCACTTCACTTTCTGTCTAGTCTTTTAATTCTAGGGCTTCTCGGTTTCTTTTCTCTTGTAGTCTCTGCTATAGTCATCTCCAGCTTGGTAATATGTTCATTTAGCTTTGACCTTATGCACAGTTCCTTGTTTCAGGAGATAAATTCCCCTGAGATGATAGTTATCTCCAGAGAATTTTCTCAGCAAGAGCCCTCTCAGGACGCTGTTTAATTCAGGCCTTCTGCATTATTTGTTTTAATGCCACCAGAAAATTTTCAGAACTTCATTTTACAGACATTGTGATTCTCATTGCTATATTTTGAAGAATATTTATTTTACTTTATTCTCCTTAATGTCTGCCATAAATTTGATGTGCATCTATATGTATATGAGGGCTCATTTCTGAACTCTGACTGCTATTAAATTGTTTTGAGCTCTACTTTTGATATTTTGGGGTTTATTTTAAATGATTACTATAGCATTACAGTATAGTTTACAATCATGGATTTGATGCCTCCCATCTTTTTTTTCTCATAACAATTTTGGCTACTTGGGGGAATTTTGTGGTTCCTGACAAATTTTAGAATTTTTTCTATGTCCCTGACAATCCCTATTTGGATAGGGATTGCATTAAATCTGTATAGTGCTTAGAAGGATGGGTTAATTTTAGCAATTATTTTGCCTTGATGTGAACAGAAAATATTGTTCATTTCCTTTAGTTTTCTATTTATTTCAATAATGACCCTTAGTTTTTAGTGTGTTATTCATTTCCACTATTAATTTAATTCTTAGGTACATAATTTGGTGGTATAGTTGTAAGTGAAATATGCTTTCTTCTCTCATAATTTATTGTTCATATTTAGGAGTGCAACACATATTTTATATTGATTTTATATTTGTACTTGCCACTTCACTGTATTAATTTCTAATAGTTTTTCTTTAGGATATTCTATGTTTATTGTTGTGTCATCTGCAAATAGCAATGATTAGAATTGTACTTATATCTGAATTTTTTCCCTTTCTGTCACTTTTCTTTGACAATTACTATGACTAGTACTTCTAATACTATTTTGAGTAATGATAGTAAGAGAGAGTAGTCTTATATTGTGTCAGATGCTAAGAGAAATGTCTTCATTTTTCACTGTTGAGTATAATGTTAGTTCTGAGTTTGCTTTATATGGTCATTACTATGTTGAAGTAAGTTACTTCTATGCCTATATATTGAGAATTTTTATCATTAATGGGTAGAGATTATTTTCAAAAGCTTTCTCCACATTAATTAATAAGATAATATTGTTCTAAATTTTCTTTTATAGATGTGGCATATCATATTAACTTATTTGTGCATATTAAACTATACTTATATACCTGGAACAAATCCCCTTTGGTCATGATGTATAAACCTTTAAATATATTAAATTTAGCTAAGTTTTTTGGGGGGTTATCTATGCTACATGTGTGTTAAACAGGGATATTGGTTTAAAATTTGCTTTTATCTAATATCTTTCTGCTTTTGATTTATTTAAAATGTTAGCTCCATATAAGCTAAAAACTCAAGAGACAGTAGAGTATAAAGCATTTGCTTTGCAGGCAGCTGACCTGGATAGCCAGTATTGTATTAAGCATCATCCAACCTCCTCCAGGAGTGATTCCTGAGTCCATAGCCAGAAATAAGATCTGAGTACACCCATGTGTCTGGTTAACTAGAAAGAAAAAGCAAGTTTTTCTATTTTTATTTCCCACTCTCTTTGAGATATCTCATCAAACTTTATGGTTTTACCTAATGCTAAATTACTAACATGTCTCAAAGATTTATCTGATTCACAATTTTCTACAAGCTCCAGAATTTTAATTATAACAATTAATTATTTCACCCATATCCTCCACATTCATTTCAATTTGGCCTTTCTAAAATTGAACTAATTTCAGCTTACTTCTTTTCCATCTCCTTAGGGTGCAGAGTTCATTTTCCCAGTTCAGACTAATATCCTGAAAGTTAATTTGAACTTATTCCTGTACCCCATCTTTCTAGAAAATCAAGCATGCAAGTTTTATTTCCTCAATATTTTACAAGTGTTCCCTTTCAACTGTATCTCTGCAACAACTATTCCAACAAAGGTCACATCCTATTTTCTGTCATATTTCAACAACTTTCCCGCATGCGTCTAAGCTTCCCTAGTATTGTCTTTCTCAAGTTATTTATTACATGATGAAAACATGTATACATGACATTCTACTCATCTTTTCATTCTCACTGTCTTTACAGTGTGTTTTATCAGTTGTTTACTCACATCACTACATGTTATGTATGTATTTTTATTCTTAGACTTTATTCATATTCTCTACATCAACTGTTCTTTTACAATCTCCCAATTAACAAGTTATCTAGAAAAAAATAAGAAAATGAAGCAGGCAGGCAAGTGACAGACCTTTCACACATGGCAATGAGTGATTGGGATGCAATAAAAGTTTTTGGGATATAATAAAACTGATAAATGGAATTTGAAGAAATTAATTTGTCACTAGCCTCAAGACTTACTTATAAAATTGCTACCTCACACCAATCCAGGAGAGAGAAGGTTTGACCCACCTCAGACAGAAAGCTCAGGAGGAACCTAAGTTAAACCCCCCTCTTGGGGCAGGTTTGAAGAAATCCTATAAAAGCCAGTTTTGGGAGGTAGAGCAGGTAGGGCATTTTCCTTGCATGCAGCTTACCTAGGTTCAATTCTCAGCATTCTGTATGTTCCCCAGCCTTTCAAGAGTAATTTCTGAATGCAGCGCCAGGTTAAGCCCTGAGTACAGCCTGGTGTGGCCCCCAAACAACAATAATAATAACAACAACAACAACAACAGCAAAAAGACAACTTAGAATAAAGAAAACACATGCATGTTTCTGGGCTTCTGTGCCACTGCTACACAAAGATTTTGCCTGAGAACATGGTACCCAAACATTTCACCCGCGTTTTCTCTTGAGATGTGTGGTCTTTCATATTTTAATATTAGGGGCTCTCTCCACTTTTGAAGAAAGCAGTGCTCTCTCTTGAACTTGTTATTCTCTTTTTTCTTCCCTCCCACTCCCTTCTCTTTCTCAGAATTTCTAAATAAAACCTTTTTTATTTCATCACTCACCTATCCTGAAATTCTTCTCTTTGAGAGAGATGATGGATCTGCAAGGCCAGGCTAAGGTCTAAGATTGACTTTTCTTTCAACTGCAAGGAGCAAGGCTCACAGTTTTAGATCTTCACAGAGGTTCCAAGGTGGCAGAGAAGAAACAAGTACCTTGACTTCTAGAAACCCATGCCTCTTTACCTAAGTTCCTGGGGACAACTCACTGGCATAATTTATAAATGTTAAATCTTTCTCAAGATTTAGATTAGGATAATATCCAGGTCTCTTTCTCTGAGATCAGAGAATTAAGACAGAACATAAGGTATTTACTTGACTTGCATGCAGCTGAGTGAGCTGAGGTGAGTGAATTCAAACTCTGGTTTGAATTCCTGGCGCCACAAATATTTTTTTGCACAATATCAGGGGTTTATTCTGAGCACAGAGCCAGGAATAGCCCCCCGAATACTGTCAGGGATGGGCCCAAATATAAAAAAAACAAAATATAATATTTTTCTACCCTATATGTCTTTTCTACAATATTAAATTGAAGGGTCCTACTCTTGTGTTCCTCAAAAACTGTGAATGTGATGCTAATATTCCAAACATACTTAAGGGTACCTCTTTATGCGCTATTTTTCCCAGTAGAGTTGAGTACTTGTGTACAAAAACATCCTCATGTATCTTTGTACTCCTAATAACTAAAGCATGTAACATAAGACAGTGAGACCTCAATGTCAAGTTCTTGAAATTTGTGAGTTCATGTAGAAAGGTATATAAAAAATTCAGGCCCTTGAGTAAAAGACTTTATTAGCATAATCTGAGACTGTTTCTTCTATGATCAATGTTATGATGAAATAATAGTACTAGAGCTTCTGGTGTATATACTTACCATAATAATATTGAATAAATGAATGAAAGACTCTCTTATATGAAAACCTTAGAATAGATATCTCAAGAGTTAAACTCAACACTGGACCTCTAAATTCTTTCTGTTTATCTTAGTAATTCTACTTATTATAAAATGAGAGTGATTACTGTGACTTTGTAAGGGATTTATTGAGATAATATGCAATACAAATGGCAAAGTGACTGGTCTAGTCCTTCCTCAAAAAACATTAGAACATAATGTTGACAATCAACTTATTTTTAGGGAGGCGTTAGTCAGACATTATCAGGAGAGCAATTTGTGAAGTCTAGTCTTTACATTCACCAGCTTTAACAGACAGGAAATTGGCCTTAAGGTGGTTCATTTTCTCAAAAAGTAAATTCAAGGACCATGCTGAGTTTATTAGTATTTTTTTAATTACTAAGCCATTTTACTTCATTTTCCCAAGTGGAAGTAGAGAACTAAAGAATCACATAAAGCTTGTTTGTGGCCTCACTACTTTAAACCACTATTGCTACATATCTTTTTATTTTTTATCTTGAGAACCCCTTTTCTATGCAAATATATTTGGGGGCTGTCATTAGCCATAAAGATGACTCTAATATCCAGTTTTCTACTGATCATGAGATTTTTAGGGACAGAGAACTTGAAAATTTGAAAATCCTTCACAGAATGGAAACACCTTGAATTTAGAGATGAATCAAAGCCACACGTAATGACAAAAGTGAGACCCCATTAGTGTCAGATCCCACAGGGCTATCGAAATAAACATTTTAGTTGTTCTCACAAGCTGATCACTTCTTTCTGGGTATAACCTGAAATAAAACAAAAACACTAAAAATTTGAGAGTATACCTTCTAGTAACAATGCAATCTTAAGTATTTATTCATTTAATAATTATTTTCAGGAACATAATCTAAGATTTTGTAATCAAATATTTAATTCATGCATTAATTGAACTTTTTCTTATAGTGGAGTTAACATGGCTAACATATAATTATTATTTTTGCTTTTGATGTACTCATCACCACCGAGCTACCCAAAATTATCCACCCAAACTCTTACATCGTTTGTAGAACACCTCTTCCTTCTACACAACTTTTCCACTGTTTAATAACCTGAGTTTCAAAATTAATGACAAATGGTTTTCATTATTTGATTTGTTTATTGTCTTTTTTCATTTCTCTATATACTACATATAAGTGAGATCATGTGATATAATTTGATATTTCCACTTTTTTTCCTGGTTTATTTCACTTAACACTAATTTTTATGTATTCTTTGTTACATTATGTTATGATTTTCCAGTATGTTGCAGTTATTATTTTACCATTAGCCATATATTTTCCTTCTTTGGGGACTGTCAGTCTTTAATAGCACTGTCAAAAATCGATAATTTATTGACAAGTTATTTATCAAGTGGACATGTTTTTAGTCTGTAGACTCATTCTAAGATTAAAATAGAAAAAAATCATTCATTTTTTTAACAGTTAAATTATTTCAATAGCTATGTATTACTTGGCTGTATGCCAGGCAGTACCTTGGCCTGTGGTTAAAATGAGATAACAAAATCAACATATTGAATATCTTAAAGTATCCCAGACTAAGCTAACTAATGGGAAACAAGTGAATTGCAAATAATTACAAGATTTATGACTAAAATAAGGGCATTGAGAGTTAAAACATATCACTGAAAGAGCAGTAACATATAGATGGAGAAAATACGGTGTGAAACTACCTTTTAATCAAAACAAGCTCTTCAAGGAGATATTTAGTTGGAAATTATTAAAATATAGGGACAAGCTAGTCAACAAGTTGTGTGTTTCTTATTTATTTATTTTTGGAATGTGGTCATATCCAGTTGTGCTCAGGGCTTTCTCCTAACTCTGTACTCAAGTAGAGGATAAAATACAGGTTAGTCAAATACAAGACAAGCACCTTATCTGTTGTTCTATCTTTGTAACCAAGGTGAGAAAAGGAATGCTCTGGCCTGGCTACTGGAATATAATGATGAACAAAAGAGTGAACTATTTACATGAGACTAGACAGGCCAGTTCTGATCACTCAGGATCTTATTAATTGTTAAATTGCTTGGATGCCACAAGAGCTTATTTTTCTGGGATATGAACAGAGCTTAATTTATAAGGGTAAGGAAAATACTTAGCTCCATCTCATTCATTATCCTATTCCATTTAAATAAAAGGAAATAATAAGAAATACTTGTACTGTCTAGGCATTGGGTTAGAATTGCAAACAACTCAGACATAGAATCAATTAAGACAGAGAATTTGGAATGCACAAATCAGGGATTCATAAAATTATGGTTATGGGTTTATTTGAGGGTTATATAAGGGTTCTAATTATGTAGGTTCTAATAAAGTAGATAGAATGCAAGCCCAGGCAATGCAGGCAGAGAGATGTAAATCCTAAGAAAAAACCAAAGTAGCAATGCTAGCAACAATATCTAGTTCGTCTAAATGGCCTGCTAGTTTGTTTTGCCATGTTCCAACTTTGTTCAAACTTTCCCTGCTCAAATGTTGTTATAGATGATTTCTGCTATCATTATCTACCCAACACACCTGTGCACAATGTTACCTTAGTGTCTGAATTTACCCTGGTGTTCCTCCTACTTGGGCTGAAAATAGAATCAACTGGAATTAAAATGACTGCTTAGTGACCTACAAGCAATATAACCCTAGACTAAAATGGAAAGTTGCTGAATTTCAATTTCGCTGTATCTCTTTACTATTTATGCCTTATAATGCTCCCATTCCTCATTTTTTCCCCCACAGAGGCACTCCTTGTGGAAGTAAATTAGAACCTTCAGAGACAAATCTGCTGGAAAGGAGGACAGAGACATATATATGATAATTAGGTCAAATTCAGGGCCATTTACATCTAGGCGTTATGCTATATGTGTTAGCCACGTCTCTAATCATCATTGCCCTTTTTAGGTCATTGGGGGTAGGATTAAGGAGATCAATTGGGTGTGTGGTTTTAATTCTGGGGCTACATGATTCTTTGGCTTTCCTGAGGCTGTTACAGCTTGCTTTCAGCTGCTTAAAATTTGTGGTATTTACCTTGCTCATGTTCATGCAACTCTGGAATAAATGGGTCAACAGCAAGGGGCTGTGCACAAGAAACCAGATCAAGTCATAAGGAGAAAATACATTTCGACTAGGGGCTACAGAATAGTCTCTTAGGTATGACTGAGCCAGTCAAGCTTCTCTCTGCTGTTTTCCCTGCCACTTTTATTAGCCAGAGTTGAACACAGATCACCTGAGTGTCAGCGTTGACATAATTAAGGGTACTCATGATAATTAACTCAGAAAATGTGAAGTGTTTTTTATAGGTCTGTGACAGCACCTGTAAAGACCTTTGTTTAC
>PVKC010030043.1:0-14922 GCA_004027635.1 Crocidura indochinensis | reverse complement strand
CCCTACAATTTTCTTCTCTCACTTAATATTTTCTGCTTTTTCCAACTTATCTTGATACTTTACTTGTTTTGTATTTCTTCTACTCAAGTTATATTTCTCTCTCACTCCACTTAAGTTATTTATAATAAATTAACCTCCCACTTGTCATTACACTTTTCACTTGAGTATAAAAATGTATTTTCCTCTAATTTATTTATATTGAAACAGATTTCTTAGATGAGAAAATGACAATTTTACTTCTTCATATCATTTTTTGTGGTATGGTCCAGAATTTGAGGTCGATTTTTTTTTATTTTCAAATAATTCTTACTTAAAATACACTTCTTTTGGAAATGCCTTTTTAATCTATCATCATTAAGATTCTTTGATGATGTTAATTATTATCTTCCCACAGCTCATGGTTTAACTATGTGTATTTGTATTCATGTACCAATTGTTAAGAAATTTGTATGTTTGTCTTTTAAAGAAAGTATAATTGTAATTTATGCTTTCAAAGTTATTACATATTAAATAAAATCTTTTTTTAATATTAGTAAAGTCTATCTCTAGCATAGGCCAAATACCTAATTTGGCTACAATGTTTTTTTTTTCCCCTTAGTAACTATGTCATACTTTTTTGGTGATTCTTATTAAGAAAGAAAACCTAAGGTTGCCTATTTCTTTTTTTGTGTGTGTGTTATCTAACTAGACTTTTTTGCCTACATTTCACTTCAAATTTGCTCTTGATATGTTCTTTATTTTTCCTCTCAAATTTTAAGACTTTCATTGGAATCTAACTATTTCCATTAGTGTTTTCATTCATTATTTTCTTCATTAATTATTTTGTCAAACTCATTCAGTTTGTGAAGCCAGACTTTATTCACTGGCCCAGCCAAATATTTTTTATACTGTTTTCCTTCTATTTATTCTGACATCCTCTTAAGTAACACTCACTTTCTGTTAATAGGACGTCAGTAATACGTTCTCCAAATTACTTAACTCATCTCTGATCATCCTTATTTCTTTAATGTTTACCTCTGCATTTTGAAAATTATCTTCAAGTGTATATTCTATACCCTGGATTTGATTTACTATGGTGTTATTTCTACTTCTATTGCATTTTTAAACTCTCTTTTTAAATGTTTGCTTTAGCTTCTTTTATTCTTGTGACTCATTTTAAATTTCTTCCCTCTCAGACTAGCTCCAATTTCAAATCTGTTTATTGTATTATCATCTCATCTTACTGAGTTTATTTTATAGAAGTCAAGTTTTTCCAATATTTGCAAGCCCACAAAATAGTTTATAAAATATATTTATGTTTCCTTCAATAATTTTAAATGTACTTTTTTCTATAAATAATCTGATCTTCATTGTGTGTTTGTGGATTCAAAATTTAAAACTAAGACTTGAAAAAAAAGAAGAACAAAATGAACCAGGAAAATAATTTAAACCACATCACCCTAAGAAGTTTTATAAATCGATTATTCCGTGTACTTCTGAAAACAGAATTAAAAGGTAAGGCTAAAATCCAGATAAATGGTTGAAAATATTGAAAGTAGTTTTCTCTATTTATCCAGCTGAGAGTCTCCTTCTATTCTAGGGAGACTTTCCTTTGGAGATATCTTCCTAGAATGAGAAACAAGTAAGAATTTGGACTCTTTGAGGATATCAGAAAGTAAAGATAAGATATAATTCTAAAACTGGGATTGGAGATCCAAGTAATTGGCAGATATTGAGCTTTGATACTCCCAGTATCCAGGCCAGACACTTAAGACTTTCTGGAAATGACTCCCATACAAGACCCACAGATAATGATTCTCAGGGACTACTAGCTGACTGTCCCTGACCCTGCACTCAGAAATTTCAGTATTTCTTTTAATATGCACATACAGCCAAAATACATGCATACCACATTGAGAAAAAATTTCTAATGAGAAATACAGGCCAAAATAAACAAGTAAAATGCAATTGGACAAAACAAAAATAATACAGAGAGCATTTTTTAAAAAAAAACTTGATAAAAAGGAATCACATAAAAATAACAAAAATAAACTCATTATGAAATAATAACATGCTAGTATTTTAAAGAGTTCCTAGAGAATAATTCAAAGAAACACCGTTATAAAAGGGAAGATGACAGCAAAACCCACCAGAAAGTGCAAACCATGCAAGAGGAAAGGAGGTGAGAAAAATTCAAGAATCAGTAAAGATGACCAGGAACTCCAACACTGAAAGAATAGGAAGTTGGAAAAAGGAAAAAGATGCAATGATGAAAAATAAAAAATTATCAGAGAAATAATACAAAGAATTTGTAAAAAAAAAAAAAAAAAGATAAGATCAGAGAGAGAGAGAGAGAGAGAGAGAGTACAGGGGTTAAATTACTAATTTGTACAGAGCCACGTTAAGTTGATCCCTGGTACCACATTAGATTATGTGAACACCACCAGAAGTGATTCCTGAGTACATAACCAAGTGTAAGTCCTGAGAACAAAAAAAGTTACTATATTTAGGGACTGGAAAGACAGCACAGCAGCTTAGCAGTAGAACATTTTCTTGCAGGCAGCCGACCTGGGACAGACCCAGGATTGATTACTGGCATCCCATAAGCCCCTCCCCCCCAGTCTGCCAGAGGCAATTTCTGAGCAGATTCAGGAGTAGCCCCTGAGCACCAATGGGTGTTGCCCAACCACACTCCCCAAAAGCTACCATATTTAAGGAAAACAGGCTTCCAGATGTTAAAGTTCTAAATGTTAAACATAATAAATATGGTTCAAAAGGAATATTAATTATAGCACAGATGTAGGGCACTTACCTTGCAAGCTGCTGACCCAGGACCGACAGTGGTTCCAATCCTGGCATCCCATATGGTCCCCTGTAATTGCCAGGAGCAATTTCTAAGCTCAGAGCCAGGAGTAACCCTGAGCAGTGTAGCCTATAAATATATATAATATATTTAATATATAAAATATATATTTATACATAATCTTTAAATATATATATCAAATATATATCAAAATCTTGATACCAAAGATAAAGATAAATGTCTAAAGGTTTAATTAAAATAAAACAGCAGGACACATCAGAAGATAGAAAGTGAGAGTAACATTTGTCTTGATAGTATTAGTTATATGATAAAGACAAAAGATCTTCCAAACTGTCAATAGTTATTTATTTTATTAATTGTTTTATTTAAGCACCGTATTTACAAAATTGTTCATTGTTGGGTTTCAGTCCAACAATGTGCACCACCCTTCACTCTTCCTGCTACCTTTGTCTTGTTTCCCCTCCTTCCCCCACACGCCCCCTCCAGCCAGTCTCTAAGGCGGGCAATTTACACCCCCTCTCAGCACTGTTGGCTGCACTATTGTCAATGGAAGGGTGCCTTGCATGTCACTTACATGTCCCCTTTCAGCACTGAATTATTGTCTAGAGCGATCAGCTCCAACTATCATTGTTCTAAAAGACCCTTCTCTACTCTAAACTGCATTCACCACTATTTACTGTGAACTTCCTACCCTAGGCTAAACCTTTATTTCTATTGTCTCTGGATATTGTTACCATACTATCTCTTTTTTTCCTATATCCCACAAATGAGTGAGATTATTTTGTCTATCCCTTTCCCTCTGTCTAATTTCACTCAGCAGTTATTTTTATGTGAACTGTGATTCCCGCCAAATAACAAGGGATAAGGCAACAATAAAGCTGGTGTCAGGTGATCAATTTCTCAAAAAATGTTTCTTCTAAGGCTGGGGAACTACTAAAAATGGGCAAGGCATTTTACTTATATAACTGGCCCAGGTGTGATTGCCTCCTGTATCCCTTATTGTACACTGAGCCCTTCCAGAAATGATCCCAGAACCCAGAGCAGGAGTAAGCCCTGTGCACATCAGTTTGGCCCCCAAAATAAAGAAAAAACAATTTTTTTCAAGAGAAACCATCAGAAAATCATCTTTGAATGTGCACCATCAAAAAGAAAGACAAAAACCATTAAAGTGGCAAATATGGAAATTAGGAAACTAGAAGACCCTCACTGTTAGCTAGACACTAATGGAATCTGAAAATACTATAAAGAAGATTTCAGTGTAGGAAGTCTATATGGTATCAGGAAAAATAATCTTGGAATTAAATGAAACTTCTCTGAAGAAGATTGAAGGATAGCCAAATAGATGAAAAAATGCTCATCTCCATTTTCTATCAAAAAAATTTAAATCCAGAAAATAAGAATATATCAACTGATACCAGTACAAATGGTATACATTAAAAAATCATGGGACCAATTTATATTGGAGAGATCTGTTGAGAAAAGACATTCTTTTCATCCCTAATGGGAATCTTGTCTGGTTCAATCCCTTTAGAAAAATAAAGTATATAGCTTCTCAGAGATGTAAAAATAGTGTTACCAAATGACCCAGCAATTCCATTTCTCAATCTCTACACCCAGGACACATAAAATTATTCAAGAGTACCTGTGCAAAAACTATTTATAAAAGAACTTAACTTGATAGCTAGAGCATGGAGTCAATAACAGATGTCCAACAACAAATGAGTGGATAATGAAAGCATGGTATATGTACATACACTATGGTATACTATGTAGCTACAAGGAAGGATGAAATCATGCATTTTGCTGCAACTTGATGGAAAGGGAGAATATTATGTTAAGTGAGTCAGAAGTACAAATAGCAAATGATCTCATTTATCTGTGCTACATAAAAGAATAGCAGGAAATGGGACTGTGTGGTCTCAAAGGGGGATAACAAGACTACTTTTGACCTTCAAGCATAAAAATGAAAAAGAATGGAAGGAAAGAAACTGGGGTGGGTGTGAGTAATCTTGAAGTGAGAGGTAGAAGGTATCAGGGATAAGGCTCAGGGCCTCCAAGGGCATCAGTAATATATAAATGAGGTATATGTATATATCAAAACTACAAAACCAATAATAGCACTGTAAGCAAAAATTTGAATTACAATAATCAAATATAAAAATGTGGTTATCAAGGAAGTAGACTTATAGATGGGAGGGAACTTAAGGAGATTGGTCATGGTAAATCTATATTGGGAGTTGAAATGGTTATATGAAACTTAATTGAAAAACTATGTAAATTATAATACACTAATACATAATAAAATAAAATAAATGAAAAATAAAATACAGCAGGATTATAAATAAGTTTAAAAATAAGAAAACATCTTTGATGACATTAGAAAACAAACTAAACTTATAGAACTATAGTATTAGGGAAGTTTCCATGGAGGAAATGGACAAAAATTAGATAAATGGGAAGGAAAGTGGGATTGTTGATGCAGAGTTCTAGGCATAGGGCATAGAGAGAGAGCATATAGGTCTTGCAGGAACAAGAAAACAAGCACATTCCTCTGATTCTCAAGGCAAAAGCTCATGAGAAATTGAGTAATTTTCTCATCATCAATCAATGGTTTTCAAGATAAGGATTTAGGTTCCCAGAATTTCTCTTCATTTTTTTGTTGGATGACACTTAGTAGTGTTGAGAGATTACTCTTTTCTCTATGCTTTAGAGTCACTTCTAGCATTTCTCAGGGTACTACAGGCAGTGCCAGGGATAAAGCCAGGTATGACTATATGCAAGACTAGTGCCTTAATCCCATGCAAAATCTCTCTGACATCATTCCCAAATTTTCAGTATGAAACTACTTTTACTCATCTCTGATATATACATATAGATTATAGTTGGGCATGAGAAAGATAAATTGCATTCTTATTTTGCTTTTGAAGCTATTTTAAATATATTATTTTGATAAAATTATTTAGTTTACAGTGAATGAAAATTAAAAGGAACAGGGGACCAAAGAGATACCACAGCGGTAGGGCATTTGCGTTGAGTGCAGCCGAACCAGGACCAACGGTTCGAATCCAGGCATCCCATATAGTCCCATATGCCTGCCAAGAGCTATTTCTGAGTGCAGAGCCAGGAGTAGCCTCTGAGCACTGCAGGGTGTTACCCAAAAAACAAAATAAATAAATAAGTAAATAAATAAATAAAAGGAACATATTTAAAATATGCTCTTTCTTCATTTTAATTTAGCTAGATATTAATTTTTTGTGATACTGAATAATTTTAAATGGTTGACTTTACTTTTCCAGTTCCTCATAATGAAATAATCTAAGGACATTCAGGGCTTCTATCTCCTCAAAAATAGTGGAAGATTATTTATGACTTGTGGTTAAAGGCTACTTGGAAGGACACAGAAACACATGGGTCTGGGTATTCTCACTAGGCTGATAATGGGGTTCAACACAGAGACTTGGAGCATTCTGCTTTTTTACATTTTTGTTGCAGATCACACCCAGCTGTGTTCAGGGCATATACTCTTAGCTCTGTTCTCAGGTTTACTCTGACAGCACTCAGATGCCTATATCCAATGCTGGTGCTTAAACCTAGGTTGGCTGCATGCAACTGAGTGCAATCCCTTCAGCCCAAACACAGTGAATACTTCAGTCTTCCTAGAAAGGATGTTATTCCAATTCCAGACCAGCTGTGCGGCAGAAAAGTCCTTTCCCGGATAACTCAAGAAAATATTCTTTACCATCTTTTCCAACTATTTGTTTGCAGTCTCTACATTTTCCAGGCCCAGTCTATTTAAAGAACTTTCCTACATCATGGAAAAAAAGGTGCCCTCCCAGAAAGATGTTCATTTGTCATTCGGACACTTCTATTACAGCCATTTATATGTAGCCTCCCTCATTCATGAAAATGCAGGACACATATCTATAAGCAATTCCCTGTTACATTAAGATAATTTCAACCTTGGGAAATGACTTTCCCAGAGCTACTATTATCAATGCTACTGGCAACTTCTACTCAGCTTCTCCAGATAGGCAAAATGTGTAAAATAGGCTGATAGTTGGTGGGAAAGGTGGCTCTAAACATTATTTTTCTTCCACCATCTAATACCCCACTTTGTCTCAAGTTTGGACAGGTTAAAATTCTAAAGTATCCACAGAGTCGAAATTTCTTCCTTTATCATTATTATTATTATTATTATTTATTTTATTGTTTTATTTATTTATTTATTATTTCACTTACAGACATAAAACTGAGATAATTTTCTTCATCAACTAGTAAATCTTCTGGGTGTTTCCACAGAGAAATATCTAAATAGTATCTATGAATTTTTAAATATCAATATCATAAAAATTATCAGACGAGAAGTATCTTTGAAGAATTCATTTCAGATGAATCTTAGAGAAAGCCCAAAACAAGTCTACACAAGATGGAAGTTTATCCATCCCTCACAAAAGTCAGGAAAGCTGCTTCATCACTTTCTTGATGTGAACCTACTTCTATTTCAGAAAGTCAAGAGAAAGATATTAAGATTACGATGATAACTCACTTCTTCCCTCTTATCTTTAGAAAGTGGCACTTAGAACTGCAAGTAAATAATATAACTCTACATGAGTTTTACACATGAAAAGAGCTCTCAACCTACTGTTTACCACTCATTGGTGTCTTCATTTGGTAAGATGTAAACATTGGGGTCAGTCATCAAAAAGTCTTGAGATCAGAATGAAAAATAGTGATTCCAAGAGGGTTAGATATAATTTATAAAATGGGGGAAGATATAATATTATATATGAGAGAGAAGAGGAACAAAAAGCTCACCCCAGAGGCAGAAATGTGGGAGGGTGGGAGGGAAACTGGAGACATTAGTAGTGAAGGATAATGTACATTATAAAACTGATAATAAATCATAGATGAGTTTGTAAACGTAGTGTTTCAATAATAAAAATGAAAAAAGAAAAAGAAAGAAAAGTTTTTTAAAGAAAGTAAAAACAGTTTTCTGCTTTTACCCAGTCACCAGAAGCCACCTCTGCTCAATCAGCACCAGCAATATCCATAAAAGCTGAGGTTGAAGGTCAATGTGAACAAATCTGGTCATATTGGATTCCTTGTCACCAAGCCTGCCTTTAACTGTCAAAGTGGCAATTTTGCATATCATTGTTTCCTTAATTGATCTCAACTATATAGTCTACCTCTTCCCATGTAATTCAGCACATTGCAAATTCAGTGGCACAGGTCAGGCTGAGAAAGCGAAACATATCATTCATGGAAAACTTGTCTTATTATTCCAGAAATAAGATCTTACCACATCAAATGGATTGCTATTACTGCTTAATATGTCATCTTTACCAGCATAGAGAAGGCTGGGGCTCACTTGATAGACAATTCCAGAATGGTCATCATCTTTGCCCCTTCTGCTGATGCCCTGTTTTTAATATGGACAAGAAATGAGAAGTCTGACAACTGCTTCCAAATCATCAATGTTGCCTCCTATACCACCAACTAATTGCTCAACCTCCCTGATGAGGATCACCTATGACAATTTGGCAGATGGAGGGATTCATTATTAGAGGTATGCTATTAATGCCAAACAAAGGAACATAGATATACCCTGTAGAAAAGCCATGGTATGACTTCCTAGAGTTGGCCCAGAACAACATAGCTGGTGACACTAACACTAAAAGAAAGGTCATACCAAAACTCAACAGTAAGCTTATCAGCATGGCCTTACATGTCACAAACCCTAATAAGTCAGTCATAAATCTGACCAGGAGAAAGTTACCAAACATAAAAATATTAATAAAGTGGTGAGGCACGCCTTACAGAGGCCCCTCAAGGGAATCCTGGGATACTGTGGAAACAAAGTTGACTCCTGTGACTTTAACAGGAGTCTAACACTCACACTTCTACCTTTGATGATGGAACTAGTATAGTCCTCAACAGTCACATTGTTTAGATCATTTTACCAATACGACAATGAGTTTGGCTATAGCAATAGAGACATAGGCCTTATGATCCATATGGCCTCTGTGGTGTAAGCAAACCAGGACCCATCAAGAATACTAAAATACAAGAATAATAGAGGAAGATAAAGACTTTCAGCTAGGTGGGAGTCCTCCCCCACATCCCACACACTGAAAATCTCTTAACTCTTTTACATTTTAAACACCCTAATGAAGGAGAGGAGTTTGGGTAGCCTTACCTTGCCTTGTACCATCAATAAAGTACAATTTACCCTCCAAAAAATAAATAATGAGGAGAGGAGAGTGAATGAAAGGGGAGGTTAGAAAGGGAGAGGGAAGGAAGGAAAAAGGAAGCATGTGATCCTTTATTTTTTAGAGATAATTATAAGTCTTGGAATAAAGTCAATTAATAGAAATTGAGGCAGAAAGGAGAAAGAATAGAGTCTGTCGTTTCCAGAATATAACTAACTTCCATTCTCTGTGTCTTACCATAAATGATTTTGGGTATACTCATGTAAAAAACAAATGTTAACTCTAGATAAATGTTTAATCTGAATAATAATCATAATCTGGTCTATATATGCTTAAAATAGTGCATAACATAGTATTTGTCAAATCAAATCTGATTCTAAATATGGAAATAAATTTTATAGTTTTTTATGCAAACTAAGCAAAAATATTGGCATAAGTAGAAATTTATATTTATAAATGCATAGAAATTTATATTAAGTGAGTAGGTTGGTAAATGGAAGTTATAAATATGTTTATATACACATATAACTGTACATAACTTATGTCTGATATTTTTAATTTAATAAAAACTTTGGCATGTACTTATTATCAATTTTTTGTATATTTCATTATATACTGAATATAGGACTAACTAGTAACAAAATAAAATAAAGCAGAACAGTCTATATTATTCTCAATATTAAAACTTTAAACTGTGGAGTACTTTAAAACCGACAGGAAGCAATTATTAGCAGATATTCTATTATTAAATCCCTAATCTACATGTCAACTATCAGCCACAAACCAAAATAGAGAAATATAGAGATATGTGATTATTGTAATCACATTAATTGTGTTACTAAATTTTGTTCATATTTTTGTCTTAGCCTAAAGTTTATAGATTCTGAAATTTTTAGCTTATGTCATAAACTACATTTGATCTCCTTTTACAAGGTGTAGTTTCAGGAAGTTTCATAGTAAGTTCCATTGCTCTAGTGCTTCCACCACAAATATAAGATATGAAACAAATTTACCATAGAAATAATAAAACTGGCAATTTTTTGATGTTTGACAACAATTGACATAGGACTCTTGTTTTAATATTTTATATATAATATATATTATATATACATAGCCTTCATAGCTGCCTATTGACTAATGAGTACACTTGATGGTCTTAAAATAGTGAATAATGTAATAACTACATATAGAAATAAAAAACTACTGAGATAGAGCTTATTGGAAGTGTGAAATAAGAGTGTGAAGCCAGATTGTCTCAGTACTAGAAAATAACATACCAATTTTCAAGTCTTTTGGTGAGCACCATCATTTTTTTCTACTGTCAAAATTGATCATTTACATCAGGCTGTGGCAAAAGTTGTTTATAAGGGTAACTAGTAATTCACAATAGTTCTCAACTAGTAACTCAATTCTTTAGCTAACTTAGAAATAATATCTTGTTTTCTGATAAATTTATCATGCAACACTAGAAGTTGGAAGCAAAAAAGGGAATAATTCCTTCCATCACTACAATAACAAGTGGTTATATAATTTCTGACTAATACACAGTTCTCAAAATTCTAAAAATTGTATATAATTCTTGGCATATTTATTGCTTACTGATAAAATTATCAGCATCCCTCATTGGTTCATTTTACTTCCAATTAAATCCGAAGATACAGCAGCTGTGTGTGACTTATAGAGATCAATGTTGACGACTCTCCATTTTTGTAATGTTATCATTTCTTTGGGTAAAATTGCCTTATGGTCAGTTAGCTTTGAGGTGAAAATATTTGCAGCAAAGTCTCAAAGGCAATTCTGTGGATCATGGGTCTGGATAAAATTGAAGAACTTTTCATACTGTGATCATTCTGTTAGCATCATAAAATGTTTACAGTCATTCCCAGTAAGACCAAATGATCAAGTTTAACAACACAGGTTAAAGTTTTCTCTAAATAAAATATTTCTCCTTCCCACCAACTATAATTCTCTGCACCCTTATCATAGTATCTTGTTCTTCACTGATCTTGATAACATCCCAGATGGCTGAAGGCTTGAGTTTCATATGTTAACACCATCACCTCAGTTCTGTGAAAGAGAGAACTTACAGATTCACAGTCTCTTTCCTGCCAATTTAGAGAGCCAGGGATAAAGTTAGGAAATAAGACAGAACAGATGAGCAAGAAAACCTGAATCATCACTATTTTCACACGTGACCCCATTGAACAGCATCCTTGACTGACCCATGTGACAACCTAAGAGTTACACATGGGTCAACCACACTCCAGAAATGGTTTCTGCCACTCCTGCAGCCTGATACTTTGATTGCATTGTGGTTGCGCTAAAAGCCCTAATACAGAGCTCTGTGGATTCTTCTCTTTACTATGCGGTTTAAAGTTGGGCAGAGGGGAGGAGATGTTGGAAAGAAAAATTGCCCAGTGCATCATGACAGCTGTATAATTAGCCAAGGCAGGCCAGTGCTTACAGCGTTTGTCATTCAGCAATTGTTCACACTCAGCTTCTACAGCCAGGTGCTTTGAACAATGAGGTGATGATAATGTCTTCATGTGACCTGAGTCTTGAGTACATTCAACCTCAAATAATCTAGGTAGAAACCTGGTAACTTAAGATAAAACAAGGACTACAAATATCCTTTTATCTCACTTATTTTAAGGTTGGTTCGTAAGGCAGTTTCCAGCATTAATACACACACACACTCACACACAAACATACACATACATACAGCATATTAAATTAAAGAACGTCTCTAAATGCATGACTAACTGTGTAAAGAAGGATTTAATGTCAACCAAATAATAGATGATGGACTGGGGCCTGGACTCTATGAAAGAGTTCATGGAACAGTCAGTTCCACATTTTATTCTGGAAAAGGTTAAAATCTCACTTTTTAAAAAACATTTTTACAGTAGGCTACACCCATCAGTACTGAGTGGGGTTAGGTATACAGAGTTGGGGCCCACACATTGGGTCTCACATGTGCAAGGCAAGAGTGTATATTTTTGAGTCGTACTTCCCATTTTAAGGAGATAAAATGCCACAACTAGGTTATACTACACTTTGGTTATTTTATTAAATTGAACAATAATGTCAAAATGTTTCTTCACCTCTCCAAACAGTGCTTATTTCTTCTGGCTGGCTCTACACAGAGGTGAGAAAAATAGGCTAAGGATCATCTGTAAGCCTTCTGTCACCACCTAAGTCCTACACTATGACTTTCATGCTTCTGACACCCTGTTCCATCTCCCCTTGATTTCCTTGAACATTTAGTGTTTGGAAAAAGACATTATTCTCTCTGTTTCTCACAGCTAAAATTATTTTAATTTATATCCCAGTCGTTCCATTTTGCTCTAAACTTTATAGCTTGTTGGACTTACCTGCAATTTGTTTTCTTTAATAATACTTTGCTTTTGTATGGCTTACCAGTAGGAATCAAGGTTATTTCCCTCTTATTTTGTCTTTTCTTATTTTAGCAGTTCCTGTCACATGATGCATTCATTATTTAGAACTTACTAGCTACCTTGTTGCCATGCCATTTTTTAATATAAGTCCACCAGCATGTTGTAATTACTAAGGTTTTTAACTTGCAATTAACTCCTGAAAATGTAACCAGCACACTTTGACTAAAATTGGTTCTTTTTCCACATCTAGTGGTAGAAGTTCAAATGCCTTTGTTTATTACATTGAAATTGTCCCATCTCTGGCTCTCAAAATTCATCTCTTGGCCAATGGGTCTCAGACATTTAAGGCTGATTTAAGGCTGACATCAGATATCTCTTTCTGGGGAATTTGCAAGGAACTAAGGATGCTTGAAAATCTGAGGTGGTATCTGAAAGTGGATTATGTGACATTTTGAGCTACGAAACAGCCCTGTGTTTCTCTGTGCACAGAGAAGCTGAACTCGCCTGTATATGAGAAATAAGCAAGTGTGAGTAGAGAATAGGATGCAAGAGGTATGTGATCTCAGAGAAAGCAATAAAAAAAAAACAGAAAGCAGCTCACTCTATGAACCATATTCCACTTCTCACTGTCATACTAGAGGAGCCAGCTACTTTTCCTAGGTTTATGAACTGAGACATTCCCTCTGATCTTGTAATGATTCCTAAGGTTTTATTAATTGACTTTAAATCAGTTTGAGGGGAATATAATGGCTTGCCCTGACATGAAAGTGAAAGTTTTGTTATTTGAAAATCCTTTTATTCAGTAAAACAATTTGCTGGACTGCTTGCATTAGAAAGTGAAACTGGGCTTCCTGGGGTCAAGATTCTCGGCCGACTCGGGCCTGGGCCTCTGGCAGACCTCCGTATGTGCCGGGGCCCTCTTAGCCCGCTCAGGGTAGGGGGGTAGGGACTGGGTCCCCCTGCCCCCCTTCCTCTTTCCTCCAGATCTCCAGGTGGGATCCTTGGAGGAGCTTATGGGGCACCCTGGGTTTTCCCCACTTCCATGTCAGCCCCTTCCTTCCTGGGAGCAGGAGTCTAGGCCAGCAAGTGTCTTCTCAGACCTCCGTATTTGTCAGAGTCCTTTTTACACTTGTCGAAGCTTAAGGGGGTGTGGCAGATAGCTGTTCAAGTGTACTCAGGCTGTCACTGGCAATTTCATACCAGTCTACATGTCCCAAACTGTGCGGGGGCTAGTGCCCCCGCGCGAACATATACCCCCTCCAAACATCATTACCCCACACTTATTAACTTCAGTACCATATGATTATAATCATAGACCAAAGTGGATCTAACAATCTCAAAAGTATTTCAAAGGACATAAAATGGACACATACGTCTTATGAATATTTTAAGAGTATTTTCTTTAATAGCTATAACTCTCTCCATATCTTCTATCATGACATCTTTTCCACTTTTATCTTGTCTTTTCTTTGTGAACTGTTTAATAAGGATTGTTGGTGGTAGTGTCCCTCAGTTTTGTGCTTATGAGTGAACTATGTCATGGGGATTGTTCTCATTCCTATGGCCTCCATATACACTGACAATGCTATATGTCATTGATCTTTGTTTGCATAGACACACTAAAATGGGAAAATACTATACATACAGATCAGTTCTTATCTAATAGAGGTAGGAACACACCGATCCTGGTGCAATGGGACCTTACACCCTGAGCATTGATATAATGACCTGGCACAGGCCTCAGAAGAATGGGCATCCTCCATTCACGCTGGAACCAGGCAAGCTATCTACGAAACATCCAAGGTTTTTTACAGCAACATCTGGAAGCAATCCTCTACCAGGGAAGATACTACCAAGGCTCTGACATCGACCTCCTCAAAAGAGACTTCCGTTAACACTGAGAAGACTTGACAACAACAATGACCTGCCCTACAGGACAAGATCCTCTCTATTGCCCCGGAAGTGTGAGGTGAAACGAGAGGATGCCCTGCACCATCCTGAGTACTATATGAGATATGCAGATTCCAGGATCTTTAGGGAAGCATGATACCAAAAACAGAGACTATGTGAGGATAGGAGGTGTATTGCCACTACAGGCGACTTGGATTGGACAAACTTTTTGCCTGGAGCCCAGAGGTGGTCTTGTGCCGGGAATCCTCAGGGGTAGGGTCTCATTGTATTTAGGCCAAGGTGTTTTTTTCTTTTCCCTTTTTTTCCAGGTTCCTCATATTTTGGTGGGCCTATGCAAACAAATGCCACTCTAATACCGTTTTTTACTATATTCCCCTGACTAACCCTTAAGAAAAATAAACCACTGAAACTTTTGAGGTTAAATTAAACTAATATACTTGTGCATGGATATATAAAAATGTACTATGCCTTCAATGTTTAAGGAGTAACCTAAGTCTTATGTCTTTAGATTATATTATGTGCTGCTAAGAAATAGTATGTACTACAATCTGGAGATTTGGGGGACAAAGTAATTGTACATGGGCTCTGTTTTGTTTTTCCT
>PVKC010030042.1:0-14933 GCA_004027635.1 Crocidura indochinensis | reverse complement strand
ACTGGGAAACGGTATTGTACATTGTATAACTGAAACTCAATCATGAACAACTTTATAACTAAGAAATAAATAAGTGTATTGTGAACAACCTTGTAGCCACAATGTTTAAATAAAGTAATTTAAAAATAAAATCTGGGGCCGGAGTGGTGGCACAAGCTGCCTTACAAGCACTAGCCTAGGATGGACCACAGTTCAATCCCCCGGTCCCCCAAGTCAGGGGCAATTTCATAACGCATAGCCAGGAGTAACCCCTGAGCAACACCAGGTGTGGCCCAAAAAGCCAAAACAAACAAAAAATCAGGTATAGAAGACCCCATGAAACATGAATATTTGGCATTCATTGATGTCCCCCAAAAAAAACAACACCACCACCCACCACCACCAGTGTAACCATCCCTTCACCAGTGTCCTGAATCTACCCACTTCCATAACCTGCTTCCATGCAGACACAAACAAATTTACTTTATATGTCTTGTTAAGGTATAAAGGCAAATGGAATGACCAAAACTTAAACACAGGTCAATTTGAATTGATTATTATCTCTCTCTAAGGGGTTGCTAAAATCAGTGTCTAAGGATTTACTGGTCTGTAGTTTGTGCTAGTTGCACCTTCTGTTACTGTTTTGGCTCACTGAGTTTGGTAGATTAGTATGAAACTTTCTCATTAGATTTTTTTGTGATACCACTGGTCTGATGCTACTATAAAATATTGAGGTGTTATGCAGCAGCATGGTCCAGAATTTATATCTATAACAAATTTCTGACTTGAAAATTAAATAGGAGGCTGTTTCTGTCACAAGGTAAATGGTGGGGTTCGGTTGTTGTAGTTCATAAAAAAGGGGGATTTGCCCTCTCCCCATTTCTGAGACTATTTGTATTTTTCTCATTTTTGTTCTAATATTCTCTTGTGTTTTATAGTGAGTACGTTCCATTGTTTTTGAGTTTGTTGAATATACTAAGTATTTTCACTTTGAATTCCATTTCAGACAGTTTATATAGAGGGTTACCACTGATTGGGTCTGCAGAATTGCAGTCTTCACCCACAAGGTGAAAAACCATGGGATTTTTTGTTTCTTTGTTTTTTTTTTGTTTTGTTTTGTTTTGTTTTATTTTTGGGTCACACCCAGCAGCACTCTGGAGTTACTCCTGGCTCTATGCTCAGAAATCGCTCCTGGCAGGCTCGGGGGACCATATGGGATTCGAACCACTGTCCTTCTGCATGCAAGAAAAAGCCTTACCGCTGTGCTCTCTCCGGCCCCGTGGGTTTTTTTGTTCTGCTTTACCATGGTTTGTTTTTAGACTCAAGGTATTTCTTTCCTAAATCACTGTCAGTTTTTCCCACTGCCAGGGAAGTCTGGGGAGTTTATGTGGGTGAGAGATTATCTTTTGGCTGCATAACCAGCTGCCTGCCTGGGAGGCCACACACCTGGGCATGGCCTCTAAGCTATGTGGGTGGTCTGAAGTTCATTCTTTCCAGTACTTTGGGCTGCACCATTCACTCGGACCTCTTGTTTCTTTTTTGCTTTCTCACACAGGAATCCACACCTCTATACTTTGATTTTTAGGGGGGGGGGTCACACCCGGCAATGCTCAGGGGTTACTCCTGGCTCTATGCTCAGAAATAGCTCCTGGCAGGCTCAGGGGACCATATGGGATGCCGGGATTCAAACCACCGACCTTCTGCATGCAATTCAAACACCTTACCCCCATGCTATCTCTCCGGCCCCTATTTTGAATTTTTTTTTTTTTTTGGTTTTTTGGGTTACACCCGGTGACGCTCAGGGGTTACTCCTGGCTATTCGCTCAGAAGTCGCTCCTGGCAGGCTCGGGGGACCATATGGGAAACCGGGGGATTGAATCGTGGTCTGTCCTAGGTTAGTGCAGGCACCTTATCTCCAGCGCCACCGCCCGGCCCCCTTATTTTGAATTTTTAACATGTTCTTTTGCCTTCTTTATAAATATTAATACAAATATTTAAACATATATAAAATAACCTGCTGGAATTTTATAGGAATTGTGTTTAAAACCATATACTCTACATTTACTGTTTTTTCTAATTCATGGACACTATATATTTTTTCCTTTTAAGGTAGCTTTTAATTTTCTTTTTTAACATTTTTTAGGGTTGATGATTTTTGTTGTTTGTTTTTGTTTTTTGGGGAGGCTACAACTGGGTTTCTCGGGGTTACTCCTGGCTATGTGCTCAGAAATTGCTCCTGGCTTGGGGGTCCATATGGGATGCCGGAAGTTCAAATCATCCTAGGCTAGCGCTGGCAAGGCAGACGGACCCCTTACCGCTCCACAATATCACTCTGGCCCCAACATTTTTCAGGTTTTTTTTGGGGGGGGGGGTCACACCCGGCGGTGCTCAGGGGTTACTCCTGGCTCCATGCTTAGAAATTGCTCCTGGCAGGCACGGGGGACCATATGGGGCACCGGGATTCGAACCGATGACCTTTTGTATGAAAGGCAAATGCCTTACCTCCATGCTATCTCCCAGGCCCCATTTTTCAGTTTTAATATAAAATACATATGCATATATTCTTAGGCTTACATTTAAGCATATCTCTCTTTTGAATAGTTGAACTCATGTTTCATTTTTAAGTTTTGGTGCCCATGCGTTAATTAATAGTGTACAATTTAATATGCTTGCATCATGTCTTGCAACTTTAAATCAAGTTTCTAAGACTTTGTAGGTTTCTTGGTATTTATACATAAATAATTGTGTCATCTGAAAATAGAGTTTATTTTTCCCTTTCTGGTTGGAATGCCTTTAATTTTGCTTATTGTATTAAGATATTTAGTATTCTGTTAAATGAAGTCTATAAATATAATTGCTTATTCTTCATCTTAAAGGAAAAGGATTCTATCTTCTGCCAATTATGAATGATATTGGGTCTGAGGAATAGTGCAGGGGCTTAGGCATCTACCTTGTAGGCAGCACGGACTGTGGTTCGATTCCTGAGTACAGAGTCAGGAGTAGCCCCGTAGCCCCTGAGCTCCCCCAGGTACACCCCTGACATGACGTTAACTATAGTTTTTTTTGTTTGTTTGTTTTTTGTTTTTTTTGGTTCTTGGGCCACACCTAGTAAGGCTCAGGGGTTACTCCTGGTTATGTGCTCAGAAGTTGTTCCTGGCTTGGGGACCATATAGGACGCCGGGGCGGGGGGGGGGGTGTCAGTCGAACCTAGGGGTTAGTGCAAGAAACTCAGATGCCTTATCGCTTGCGCCACCACTCAGGCCCCAACTATAGTATTTTTTTCAGATATTCTTATTCAATAAGAACATTATTCTTAAAAAAAAAAAAGAGAGAACATTATTCTTCTTCTTTTTGGGGGGAGGGGTCGCACCCGTCATGCTCAGGGGTTACTCCTGGCTCTATGCTCAGAAATCACCCCTGGCAGGCACGGGGGACCATATGGGGATAGCGGGACTCGAATCACTGTCCTTCTGCATGGAAGGCAAATGCCTTACCTCCATGTTATCTTGCCGGCCCCGAGGACATTATTCTTAATTTTCTGAGTTTTTATTATAAACTCAGTGCTGTAAAGATAACTCAGTAGACTGCCTTTCAGGATTCTCATCCAAAATATGACCTCCTTATAAGACCACAGAAAATCCGTTTAATGTATAAAGCTGGAAGTGAGAGGTGAGGAGGGAAGAATAACAATTTCTTATTCTAATAAGAGGTAGATTTTTTGTTTGTTTGGAGAATCCATTTGCAGTGCTCAAGATTTACTCTTGGTTCTGTACTCAGGAAACCATATAGGGTGCAGGGGATCAAACCCGGGTTGGCACTCAGGCAAGCACCTTACCTAATGTATTATAGCTCCAGTTCCAAGGGATAGAATTTTTAACTAGTTTTATTTCCTCTGTAGTTAACAAAATAACAGATTTCTCTGTTTCTTTCTTTTTTTTTCCTTTGGTTTTTTTGGTTTTGGGGCCACACCCGGTGACGCTCAGGGGTTACTCCTGGCTATTCGCTCAGAAGTCGCTCCTGGCAGGCACGGGGGACCATATGGGGAACCGGGGGATCGAACCGTGGTCTGTCCTAGGTTAACGCAGGCACCTTATTTCCAGCACCACCGCCCGGCCCCAGATTTCTCTGTTTCTAACTCAACCAAGTATAACAGAAAATTAATAAGATGCAAAAGTACGGTCCATCAGGACACACACCTGAGTGTGCATTTTTTCAGATTACTTCCTGTCTCGGTCTGTTCAGTTTCTTAGTTGCTAGGTCACTTTGCCTGTCTATAAATGACTCACCTCACAGATTTTTTGATGAAACAAAAAACTTGAAACACGAAATTGTCTATAGAATGCCTGGTTCTCAGTGCTAAAGAAATGACAACGCTGATCATCATTATTATTCCATTAACATGGGAAAATCTCTGAGAGAAAGTGTCCCTTAAAGTGGAATAAAGGGGCTGAGATCAGTCTTTACTAATACTAACAATCAGCTTGGAAAAAGGAAACTAATGAGGACAATTATTATATGGACAGAAATTGAGTTCATTGCATAAAAATAATTGACTGCTTACTTTCTCTCGGACTGAATTTAAGAAGAAATTTGCCACCGCCAGCAACAGTCACATTGATTTATGAAGGAGTCAGCTCATTTCCAGAACATAAGCTTATATTGGCTTTCAAGAGGACAGATGATACATGAATTGCCAAATATTTTGTGAATAGATTTTTGATGGGTGCTTCTATCTTCTCTAGAAAAATCCTCTTCCCGGGGCTTTAAATGGATTTGGGAGAGGAGATATGCTTTTAAAGAGGTTGTAGGAACATGAATCTATTTTGAAAAATTGAAACCTGCAAACACGACAACATTTTTCCAATTTTATAGGGCCAAATGAAGTAAGGATTACCTCTCTGCTGACTTCATCAAGCCTTTCATTTGGAAGAATCACCCATGATCAGCTATCAGCCTCCCTACGTAATAATTCAACAATCAATTTATCGTTTGTCACTTGTGCCACTACAAATCACCCTCATAAACTTCAAAAATATCTATAATTGATTTAAAAATACTTCTAAAATTACCCAGTATTTGCATTTAGCAAATTTAAAAAAATAATCTTTAATTGCCTGGAAAAATCCTAATGATTAAAAATTTATACTCATTTACAATCCTACCATATTGTTTTGATTGTTGATGTCAAAAGATCTCGATATTCTTTTTTATTTATTTATTTATTTATTTATTCATTTTAGATCTTTATATTCCTTGCTTCTTCTGATAATGGAAGATAATTACTTGCTTCTTGGATTTTGTTGCTTTCATTTTTTAATTTGATAAAACAAAATAAAAGGTGACCTGAAATCTTTCCGCTCAGGAAAAAGTCAGGGCTGAAACTTGCAGGATGCAAGTTTGGACTTCTCCCCAATAGCCTATATTTTGGTTCACTAAAATTTGGAACAGGAAGTTCCAAACAGGACAAACAAAATTTGGAACAGGAAGTTCCAAACTGACTTCCAACAGGAAGTCAGCTATAAGCAGCTTTGACTTTCCTACCCATTCACTCCCCTAATATTTGCCTGGAACCCTAGCACAGAGTCATGACTGGGGAATACATGATTGCAGAATCAAACATGGTCCCTGCAACCAGGAAGATGATAAGAGAGATAGAAGGCAAAAGATCATGGGGTCTGAGTGATAGCACAGTGTTAGGGTGTTTGCCTTGCACGCGGCTGCCCAGGACGAACATGGGTTTGATCCCCAGGGTCCCATATGGTCCCCCAAGCCAGGAGCAATTTCTAAGCGCATAGCCAGGAGTAACCCCTGCATCACCAGATGTGCCCCCCCCAAGCAAAGTATCCAACGAAGGTATGTATTTTCATGCCAACATTGAGACTATAAAGGAAAGGGCTATGAAGGACAAGACATGAGTATGGGAATGGTATGTGCCAAGGTCCTGGAGTAAGCCTGAGAATCTGAAAGAGCCATTGTGTTGGGAGCAGAGTAGAAAGAGAAATAAGGAGAAAATACGGCAGGATAGAGCAATAGAACTGTGGGCATGGCTCTTACCTTGCATGCAACCAACCTGGGTTTGATCTCCTGCATCCATATGGTCCCTGAAACCTGCCAAGAGTGATTCCTTAGTGCAAAGCTGGGAGAACCCCCTGAGCAATCCCTGAGTTGGGTGTGGCCAGAAACAAAATATAAAAATAAAAAAGAAGCTAGTGACAAACTACAGAGGCAGGGGCTGCACCCAGAAGACTCCACATGCCAGTTCTTCTGTTTCTCTTCAGCTGGTATGTTGGGGGCTCTGGGCAGGATAGCTAGCCATAGGCCCCCTGAGCTGGCCACTTCATCCAGGGGACTGAGATCCCCCCACCACGCCAGACAAGTCTTTAGGGTCACGCCTGGTTAATTAGGCCCTGAGGGAGGGTGGGGAAGAGAAATTCCTCCCCTCTGCAGCCACAAACTACAGAGGCAGGGGCTGCACCCAGAAGACTCCACATGCCAGTTCTGTTTCTCTTCAGCTGGTATGTTGGGGGCTCTGGGCAGAACAGCTAGCCATAGGCCCCCTGGGCTGACCACTTAGTCCAGAGGACTGAGATCCCCCCACTCCAAACTGGACCCCATTCAGGAATTCTCTTCTTACTAGTATTCATTTTCAAAAGCACGTGGGCGCATTATACTTTTTAACAACTCCCAAAAATATTATTAATTCTCTACTGTTTCTAGGAAGAAAATGAAATTCTCTAGATTTGGAGAATAATATTCAAATAGGTCTCTAAAATCAGTGTATATGTAGACGTGACGTCCTATACAGTGGTCTTCTCTGACTGCCAAGCCTAATCCATAAATAATTCATCTATACAATGTATATAACCCCTCTGATATATTTCCCCTCCTCCACACCAGAGCACTTTCTACTCCCTCGTCTCCCAATCGGATTCATTATCTTCCCCTTAATTAACCATCTTTACCCTCAGTTCTTTAATTTGTTAGGCACCAAGACCGACCTCCTGCCCCAACAGATTCTGCCCTTTCACACACCCCTACAAAGCTCATTATTACTCCTTAACTCTCTCACCCACAGCCATCAGTACCTCACATTTACCCCTTTTAACTTCAGTACTACACAGTTCTAATCACAGATCAAAGTCGTGCATTGGATTTAACAGCCCCCAAATATTTCAAAAGACATAAAATGGACACACATGTCTTTTGAATATTTTATGTGTATTTTCTTTAACAGCTATAACTCTTTCTAAATATTCTTTTACCGTGATGATCCCACTTTTTATCTTGTCTTCTCTTTGTGAGCTGTTCATTAAGGAATTTTGGTGGAAGAGTCCCTCAGTTTAATGCTTATGATTAAACCATGTCATGGGGGTTGCTGGACTTGTTCTTATGGCCCCCATATGTGCCGATAACGCCACGTGGCATTGTTCCTTGTTTGCATAGGCACATTAAAATGGGAAAATACTATACATACAAATAAGTTCTTATCTAATAGAGATTGGAACACACAAATCTCGTAGTGCAATGGGACCTTACACTCTGAACATTGATATAATGACCTGGCACAGGCCTCAGGAGAATGGGCATCCTCCATTCACCCCTGAACCAGGGAAGCTATCTACAAAACATCCAAGGTTTTTTATAACAACACCTGGAACCAATCCTCTACCAAGGAAGATCCTGCCATGGCTCTGACATCGACCTGCTCAAAAGAGACTTCCCTTAACACTAAGAAGACTTGACAACAACGACGACCTGCTTACAGGACAGGGTTCTCTGCATTGCCCTTTAATTGTGAGGTGAAATGAGAGGACGCTCTGCACCATCCTGACTGCAATATAGGATATGCAGATTCCAGGATCTTTAATACAGAAACATGATACCAACAACAGAGACTGTGAAAAATAAAAGTGTATTGGCACTACAGACAATGACCTGGATTGGACAAACTAGTTTGCCTGGAGCCTAGAGTTGTTCTTATGCCAGGAAACTTCTGGGGTAGGGTCTCCTTGTATTTAGGCCAAAGCTTTTCCTTTCCATGTCCCTCATATTTTGGTGGGCCTATGCAAACAATAACTGCAACTCTAACACCATTGTTACTATGCTCCTCTGACTCTAATCCTTAAGAAAACAACCCACTTAAACTTTTGAGGTTAACTTAAACTAATATGCATGTGCATGGAAATGTAAAAAAACAGTACTTTGCAGACCCAGAGAGATAGCACAGCGGCGTTTGCCTTGCAAGCAGCAAATCCAAAATCAAAGGTGATTGGTTCGAATCCCGTTGTCCCATATGGTCCCTCATGCCTGCCAGGAGCTATTTCTGAGCAGACAGCCAGGAGTAACCCCTGAGCATCACCAGGTGTGCCCCCCAAAAAAAAGTACTTTGTCTTCAATGTTTAAGGAGTTACATAAGTTTTATGTCTTTAGATTGCTTTGTGTGCTGCTAAGAAATATTATGTACTACAATCTGGGGACTTGAAGGACAAAGTAATTGTACATGGGTTCTGTTTTATTTTTCTTAATGTTCTTTGGCTGAAAGTTCAAAGTTAAGATATCAGCAATGGGACTACTGAGAATTCTGTTTATGGGTGATTGTCCTTCCACTGTAACTTTACCTTGTCCTCTTTCTTTGCATCTTTGTTCTCATAATTAAAAATAAAAATAAATAAAAGAGACGCTAATAAGGCTCCTTCATGCCACCATATGAATTTTAGCCTTTTCTTTAAGGGGGGGTGTTAAGGGAGTTCCCAAGTGTGGGTATCCCATCTCCTAACTTCGTATTTATCCCACCTGAATGATCAGAACTGCCCACACTTGGAATGGGCAGGTAAAGGAGGCTGACTTGGGGGGAGAGAGGGGATAAGAAGGAGAGTTAGAGAGAGAAGAGTATGAGAGGCATCATCATCAGAGATTCAGCATCAGATTCAGCATTAGCAATTGAGCATCATCAAAGAAGCTGCCGCAATAGCATCACCAAAGGGAGTTAGTCAGCCTGAAAGTCAGTTAGGAAGTCTGGAAAAAGCAGTTGGAAGGGAGACAAAGGCCAGAGAGCCCAGGAGTGGAGAAGTAGCTGCTAGGAAAAAGCTTAGTATGGAGGCCATGTGAGGAGATGTGCATGATGGTAGGGACTGTGAAATAAAGTTGGCTGACTCCTGGAATTTCATTTGACTGCTTTGTGAATCTTTCGGCCCTCACCCTGCAACCTTCAGAACCGCAAGACCATAGGGGCTGTGGGAGCTCGGTCGAGTCCAGAAAAGCCTCATCATTCCCCTACCAACAATAGGACCCATTAATTTTTAAATATATTTTTATTTAAGTAACATGCTTATAGTTGGGTTACAGTCACAGAGCACATCCTTCACCAGTGTAACATTCTCCTCTCCCAATACCCCCCTCCCCACTTCCCATCCCCTGCCTGTATTCGAGACAGGACTTCTACTACAGTTATTTGTTTTTAAGTCCAGTAATTTTTTTTCTTAAAGGATAAGGGTTGGGGCTGGGCGGTGGCACTAGAGGTAAGGTGCCTGCCTTGCCTGTGCTAGTCTAGGACGGACCTTGGTTCAATCCCCCTGTGTCCCATATGGTCCCCCAAGCCAGGAGCGACTTCTGAGTGCATAGCCAGGAGTAACCGCTGAGCGTCGCCGGGTGTGACCCAAAAACCAAAAACCAAAAAAAAAAAAAAAAAAAAAAAAAAAAAAAAAAAAAAAAAAAGGATAAGTGTTAAAAAAGAGTAATAAAGGTAAAGGTGTGACAGTGGCGATTGTTGCTGTTTGCTTAGGCCCAGAAAAATATGGGGAAAATGGAAAAAAAATCCTTTAAAACAACACCCAAGCAATACACAAAAGACTTCGGAGCCTCTTCCTTTATTTCTTTTTTTCTTCTGTTAGTTCTTCTTCAAGGAAAAGGCCCAAGAATACACTGCTCAATAGATCCTTGAATGCTGGGGATTACACAATCGCCCAGATTTTGCTAGAGTCCTTCAGAGCTATAGCTACAGTCACTGGCACTCAGGGGACCATGTGATGCTGATGTGTGGCATATGCCCTTAATACCTGTACATCAGGCCCCATCCCCAAAGATTTTTTATCTTTATCTGCAGAATAATGGGAAGAAGGCACCAACAGATTTTAAGCCAGGGTGGGAAGATGTAAGATTCTGAAATGTCCACCCTGGCTGCCTTGTGAAAACTAGCAATTAGGAACTGTGTTCAGAATCTCCTGTTCCCATTTACATCGTTAGAAAGCATCATTTTTTCTCATTTCAGAGCTAATCTTGAGTTACAGCAGGTAGGGCACTTGCTTTATATGCAACCAACCCAATTTCCATCCCAACACTCCAGATGGTCTGCCAAACACTACCAAGAGAAATCCCTGAGTGCAGAACCAGGAATAAATACTGAGCACAACCAGCTGTGCCCCCCCCCCCAATTAACAAAAACAAAAAGTAAAGAGGCAACTCAAATCTTTGTCTATCCTGAGATGCTGCCCAGGTCCCAACAGGATTCTTTTGAGACCTCTCCAGTTCCAGCACACCTCAGTTTCCATGGAAGGCACTGGGCCAACATGTCCTCCATATTCAAATCCCCTATTTTGTGACAGGTGCACAAGAAATTTCATTTCCTGTTTTTCGAGAAATCCTTGAGATTCAACAATGAAATTTCCCATCTGAGCCACTATCTTACTATATGTTTGCTCACAAGGAATTTCAGGGTTTTAGAGTTTTAGAAGTTTCCCCAAATCTAAATGTGCCCCCTAAATGATTTTTTCTTTCTCTGCATGCTTTGAGTCAGATGGCCCCAGCCAGAGTCTGAAACTTAGCCCCACCTCCCCCCATTGCTGTGTGATTTGGGGCAAGTGCCTTAATATTGCAAGAGTCCCAGATCCACATCTTTAAATGAGAATAATCACAATGATAGTAGTTTCTACTCCTTAGGGTAATTTTTGGGGGCTATAACTCAATAAATATATTGTTATAAAATTATAGAACATAATTGTCTATGAATATAATACCATCTGAAATATAAGAATAAAAAACTATCCATGACTACTTTGGTTGTTGTTTATTGTTAGTGTGCTAGTCATAACATTACAGTCTTTTTTGGTTTTGGTTCATACCCAGCAATTCTTAGAAATACTCCTGACTCTGTACTAGGGAATCATTCCTGGCAGAGATTCTGGCATATGGTCCAGGGGACAATATGGAATGCTGGAGATAGAACCTGGGTTGGCTGTATGTAAGGCATATGCCCTACCTGCTGTCCTATATCTCTGGCCCCTGAATTGCCTCTATGTGTTGGCATAGTATGTGCAGAGGTCAACATGGCATCTGAGAACTCTAGCTCCAGGGCTGACAAGGTGTAACAGGTGAGACAGACTAAGCATTTCACCTTTAACCTGCTCAAGATGGGAGCAGCCATGAACTATCTTTGATATTTGGATGGGAGAAGCATTGTGAGGTGCCTGAGTCAGAGATGCTTCGGGCTTTCTTCACTTGCAACCCCTTTCTTTCCCCCCACAAAATGATTCCACTACCCTGAGTAAATAGATCTATAAAAAACAAATCAAAAGTTTATGTATCCTAAATCTAAAAGAGTTTGACTTGAGGACAGGAGAGATAGTCCAGGGGGTAGGTCATTTGCCCTGCATGCAACTACACTGGATTCACTTCTTAGTACCCAGAGCCCTGTCAAAAGAGATTCCTAAGTCAGACTACGTGGCCCCCAAACCACATCGTCTGTAACTCCCTGGGTGGCCCCTTCATCCTAAAAGTCATCGAACAGGGCTACAAAGCCAACTCCCTTTCTTAGTCATCTCCCCAACTCTAGCAAAAAAAAAAAAAAAAAAAAATTCTTGGCTTTGTTTAAGGTATCCCTTCCTCCAATGCCCTAAGGTTTCTGTTGATATGTTAATCTCACCTGGCTCATAGATCCACCTACACCTGGGAGGGATCTGCCGTTTTGAATAAAAAAAAAGGGGGGGGGGGCTGACTTGGGGAAAGAGAGAGGAGAGAGACACATGAAGACTGGGACAGCAGACAATTTAGCAGTAAAGCCATGGTTAGAAAAACTCATGGTAGATAGGGTCATGAAATAAAGCAGTTAATTAACTCCAATGAAACTTTGACTGCTTGTGATTATTTCTCTGCCGTTATCCTGCCATCTTCAGACCCATCTGGCCAAGGGGCTACAGATGCCATGCCAAGGGAAGCCTCACCCAACATGTGGACTTTAGAATTTACATTTTAAACAACAGCTTCGGACTAAGTGGAATTAGATTTGTCCTACTAGGTAACCCAGTACTATCTCCCCACTATAAGACCACAGCTGGTGGCCCTAACCTGCTCCTGCCCACCACAATAAAACATATAACTATGTGGTGCCTGGACTGCAGGTTTGGCAGCATGCTAGGAACCCAGTGGGGGCTTTTGGGGAGGGTCTGTAGGGGATGTTGTCAAGGAGGGGCAGCAGACAAAAGTCCACTGAGGGCATCCCTTCAGTGAGTTGGGTGAGGAACCTGGAGGGTCTGGGGGTGAACTGGGATGAGCAAAGAGGATTGAGAATGGGGGTGTGGGGAATGCAGCAGTCCAGTTCCTACATGGAACTGAGAAAGAGAAAATGTTAGAAATTAATTTTGGTGCTAATATAAATGTGATAGAGTATTTTTTGTTTTGGGTGGGTATTTTGTGGTTTTTGGCTCACACCCAGGGGTGCTCAGAGGTTACTCTTGGTTCTGATCTCAGAAATTGCTCCTGGCAGCCTTTGCAGACCACATGGGATGCTGGAGATTGAACCTGGGTCTATCCTGGTCGGCAGCTTGCAAGGCAAATGCCCTGGCAAATGCTCTACCACTGTGCTATCACCCCAGCCTATGTTATTGTGTTTTTTCATTTTTAATTCCTGTTTTACATCCTTGGTAAATAGGAGAGGGAGCGACCTTTTTTTAGGGGGGTGGTGTCACACCCAGCAGTGCTCAGGGTTTACTCCTGGCTCTATGCTCAGAAATCGCTCCTGGCAGGCTCTGGGGACCATATGGTTGCCGGGATTTGAGCCAACAACCTTCTGTATGCAAGGCAAACACCTTAACTCCATGCTATCTCCCCTGCCCCAGTTTATATTGGAGGGGGAAACCTGCAATGCTCAAGATTTATTCTTGACTCTGTGCTCAGGAATCATGCTTGGTTATGTTTATGGTACCACATGAGGTGTCAGGGATTGAACCCTGGTAAGGCATAAGCAAGGCAAGTACCTTCCCTGCTGTATTATCTCTCCAGCCCAATTGATTTTTTGGTATTTATTTGTATATTAATGATGTAGCCTGCTGTTTTTCTGTAATTGCCTATTAATTTTAGACATTCTGTCTAGTCTTTGAGATTTTTTACAATTATGTAATCTGTGAACAAAGACAGTCTTATTTTTTCTTCCCAGTCTATGTGTCTGTTCCTTCCTTCCTCCCTGCATTTACAAAGAATAACTAGTATATATTGAGGAGAGATGAATAGGACATCTATGCTCCTGATCTCAATGGGAAAGTTCTTGATTTCTTACCATTAATGAAGAAGTAACTACAGGATTTTTTGGTAGATTTTATATATCCAGTTGAGGCCATGTTTCTCTAATTAATGTATATATATATATATATATTTAATCATGAATGTTGTGGGATATGCCATATGTTATTTCATTATCTGTTGATCTGTTCAGATGAGTTGTCTTTTCTAGCCTATGGATGTGATGGATTGCATTTGTTGATTTTTTTAAATGTTGAACCTATTTTGCTGGGGATCCAACTGGGGTGGGCTGAGTGCAAGGCAAGCTCATTACCCACTGTACTATCTTTTCATCCTTCTTCACCTCCTTTTCTCTTACACACACTTCTACTTTGTCTCTCACCCCTATCCTTTCCCCCTCAGATAACCTTAGTACAGTATAGTAAATGTTAGGGACCCTGTCTTAAAGGTTAGGTATCCCATAGTGTTATGGGATAAATTTTAAGGGCCCTATAGTAAAAGTTATGGCCTCATAATATCATAGGGTTCCCAGGTTATTGTTCTTTTATGCCCATAACTATCCTCTTTGATTTCAGTCAGCTGACATTGACAACCACCATGCGCTCATCGAATTTAATGAAGCAGAGAGCAGCTTTGTCCTCCAGGACTTCAATTCTGTCAATGGCACCTTCGTCAACGAATGCCACATTCAGAACGTAGCTGTGAAACTGTTGCCAGGAGACATCCTGAGATTTGGATCTACTGGGCTTACTTATGAGCTGGTTGTTGAAAATCCATCCTTGGTGAGTTCACACAGCAGCTGCTCAGGGACCAGGGACTGGGATGGCAGAAATGCTGTGTGTTATACAATATCGCCTTTGCAAGCCCTAGGGTCAGGTTGGACCAAAGGCCTGGGCTTGCCCTGCAGTCTTTCTAATTTCCTGCTATGTGACAAGTTTGTGTTCCCTAAGGACTGGATCTGAGGGAGGTTCAAGACCCTTTCCTGTGATTCCTGAGTCGAAACAAGTCCTCCTGCCCCCTGCTGGGAACTTTTGAAATTACATGCAAAAGGTGTTCCTCCTCCCCCCCAACCCCCACCCCTCAGAGTTTTCCTGGTAATATACAGTTTAAAGAGGAGGAGGCAGAAGCTGGTGAGAACTTCTGAAAATTCAGAGATGGAAATTTCCTTTTGAGGCAGATCAGTGCCTTGGTATCTCACCCAGCATTCCTGTTATGGCTAATACTCTGGCCTCTCCAGGGTGGATTGAGAGACTTGAGGAACATGAACTCAGCTCTGCTTCCTCTCTACCCTGGCAGCTGGTATTAAACCCAGGTCAGAAATTCTCCTAGGATTATGACCTACATACAGTTCAGAGTATGTAAGCAGGACAGTTGTCCCTCCAGGTCCTGTCATGTTCACAATAGAATAGGTAGGAGAAGGGTGTAGGAAGGGATACAGACTTGGT
>PVKC010030041.1:0-14936 GCA_004027635.1 Crocidura indochinensis | reverse complement strand
TCTATTTCTGGCACTGAATATGGTCTACTGCACCCTACCAGAATTGATCCTTGAATGTAGAGTCAGGAGTAAGCCCTGAACACAGTTGGTGAGGCCCAAAAATAAAAATCAGACAAATCCAGAATGTATAATTTTGGGAGGGGAAAGCAAAGGTAGCCACAGCAACTTACATTCTCACCTTCCTTTTTTAAGTGAGCAAATAGTGATTTATACAGTAGTAATCCTTAGTGAATTAGAGTCAAATTGAAGGAGGGGAAGAGGGAGAACTGAACTGAACAAATTGGCCTTTCTCCACAGAAGGGTAGCCTGCTCTTTTACATGGAGGCCCATGGAATGAAGAATAGAAATTCCTATTCTTCTTTAGGTGGCCCAGGAAACATTCCAACTGATACATGACTCTGTTGTGCATGCCTTAAGGTTTTGTGCTCAGGCTTGACTGAGTCGTGATCTTCTCAGAAAAAATTTGGGGAGCCACCAGGACCACATTCAGCAGTGCTCAGGAGACCTTGTCATGCCAGGGATTAAATCCAGGACCTCTGTCTACAAAGCATGCACCTGAGCCATTATGTCATCATTTCCTAGGCCTAGAAACTATCGTTTTACTCATCACATTTTCCTACAACATGATAATAAAATAATAAAAAAAATAGTTGGAACTGAGAAATAAGGCATTAGAGGTTTTTCTAAAGTACTCTGGATGTGGAAAGACAGCAAGACAACTCAGTGGCTAAAAGCATTGGATTGGTGTTTACGGTGTTGTGAGTTCAATGTCTCATGCTACAGTGCTCTAAGGGGTGGTAACCCTGACTGCCTATACCTGGAGTCCCTGGTGAAGAAAAGTTGAACAAAATATAATGAAAAAAATTAAAAACATTCATATATTACTGATTTATTGATAAATAAGTGGAAAACAAGGAGATAATACAAGGGTAAGGCACTTGCTTTACATTTAGCCAGTTCAATTCTGGCACCACATTGGTCTGCTGAAAGCTGTGAGGTGTGACTCCAAAACCAAAAAGCAAAATTTTAATTACTAGGATTCTAAAAACTAATGACATTTAGAATGATAAAAGCTTACGAGACTTAGAAAACATATAGCCTTAATTCTTTATTATTCAGCCAGAAATATGAAATAAATGAATGAAGCATTCCTTTTAAAATATAGAAATAAGTATGAAACCAAAAAAGCTATGGTTAGAGGAATAAATTATACTAATTAAGCAAAATTAGGACGTTAGTATTTAATTTTATAACCTCAAACAGGGCCTGGTTGGACAGGAATTGCAGGTGAAGGCTTGGGTCTCCTAAACACTACTACTTAGGAGGTTTCTCTCCCCCCAAAAAATATTTATTTGGAGATGCCCATTTTACTATACATTTAGAAGTTCAAACTATTACAACAGAGCAAGAGTGATAGTAAAGCAAGTAGGGCACTTTCTTTGCATACAGCTGATCCAGGTTCAATACCTATGATCCCCTGAGCATTCCAGGAGTGATTCCTGAGTGCAGAGCCAGAAATAAACCTGAGCACCATCAGGTGTAACCCCCCCCCGAAAAGTTTTTAAAAAAACAAATGTTATAAAATACAAGCAAGTATAACATCTAAAATACAAAAATAAAAGTGTGAAATCACTCCAGACTCTATATCTTCAACCCCAGGTGAACAAATCTAAAGCAAGGTCACTCATGAAATAATTCAGACCACCTAAGAATGAAACACGTGTAGTTTGGCAATATTCTACTTCATATCAAGAATGGGCTGCCTGCCAGAACTGTTTTTATTGAGTACAGAGACCACCCATAGGTGGGGGAGTAAGTACAGAGTAAGAGCAGATATGTATCTATATATGTACATCTATATGTTTTCAGATTTACATATAAAACAATCTTTGTTTCAGTTACCACCACAAAAATGTCCTGCTACAAATAAATTTGTTTAACTATGAAAATTTCCTGCAAAGTACAAACTTACGCTGATGCTTAAATAATTTTAGTGAGAGACCAGGGAGAGAGCTTATGCCTAGCACTTTCAAGACCCTGAATTCGATCCCCAGCACCAGATGAGCTCCAAGCTCATCCAAGTGTGGGCCTGGTGGACTCTGATCCCCTTTGGACCTGAGCATCACACTACCAGGATCACACTGTCGGTGGGGACACCTCCAGGGTTAACCCAACACCCTTTCTTCAGCACTATGTGTGTGTCCTCTAATAAACAAAAGCTTAGATGTAACAAATTATTTTCTAAGTAGGCTAAATTATGGAAGTGGATTAAAAAAGGTGCAATATCTAAGTCAATATCTGTGCCAATATATATTAGTATATACATACACACACACATATATATATATACATATGTATATTAGTCACCCAAAAACTGTACTCTAAAATAATGTCCAGATTGGGAGAAAACTTTCTCATGCTTGGAATACATACAAAAAATGTTATGTGAAGTACAGAATATATAAAAAGATAAAATTCTCTCAATTCAAAGACAGAATAGGTTCTAGAACTTTCTAGTTATTACTTTCAGAAATATTAAGATAAAAGTACCAGTAAATTGGACTCTTAATCCCTAATAATAAACTGCATCAGGCTCTTTGTGATATGATAGATCATGCAAACATTGCAAAGAATATTGAAAATAACAAGGAAGCACTAACTGCAGCATAATTTATGAATATGTTATGTTGGTTGAGACAATTATTTAAATATATGTATGTACAATTTTGGGAGTATGAGTAATCCATAAAATTAAGTACATCATTATTAATTGTAAAATTTAACATTCTTCTCTCCTCCTTATTTTCTAAAAATAAAATGTCTGATTTTTTATTAGGCTTAAAAAAAGGGAAGTTTCTTAATGAGTAAGCCTTATCTCAGGAATAGTTCTTAAACCCCAAGCTTGCACGTGTCCCAACAAACATCACTATTTTTATTTCTACCCTTTCATTTTCTTAATTTCCTCTTGTTACCAAAAATTTCCTTCTTACTTTCATCTTGCCCTCAGATTTGGCATCCAAAGAAATTATTATGGAGAGCATGCCAGTGTGTGTGTCAGCAAAATGAATCAAATAACTGGAAAGATTGACCTTGGATCCTTTTCCAGCACAAAGAAGGAAGCTATTAGAGGAGATTTATGGACAAGGCAGGTTTGAGGTGGATAAAAGGGAATTGAGGACTCTGGCATCATCGCTCACAATACCCTTCCCTTTGTCCTGGGTCTGACTTTGAGAAATAAGGAAGGAAGCAATGACATATTTCTGCATCACTTTCTCCTTATCCCCATATAAGACTTGTGTACAATTGCTGTTTTTGAAAAAATAACCTCAATATGGTAATTCCAATGCCTATGATAGAACAAAGGTAAAGTGTAGGATTCACGGAATGGAGGAAATGAGATGGTAGGGATGCAAATAGTGCAGGAGCCAGTTCACAATGAGGAACTTGGAGATTTTCCTAGAAGAGGTAGGTTATGTTGCAAACTTTTAGCAGGAAGACAACTTTTAATGTGTCTGTATATATAATGTGTTATATTTATTATTATAATTAAAATGTATGTATATTTTACATACCCATTATAAGGACATATACCTGAAAACAAGAAGCCTTACGTGCTTAGCGATTCTAAGTTATAAATGATGAGTGAGAGTTAGGATGGGGAAGAGTGAAGCATCTTTAAGAGACAGAATATATTTCTTCCTACTCTATTTCTTCTTGTCCTGGCAAATTCCACTTTCCCATTTCCTCAATAACTGACTTTTTTAATATAATTTTTATTTTTTATCATAGTGGCTTACATATTGTTGACAATATTTTAGGTACATATTAACAAAAAATCAGGGGGATTCCCATCATCAAATTGTCCTCCATACACCTCCATTCCCGTCCTACCACCCATATCCTCCACCCTCTCCCCCGGGGCTACTAGAATAGGTGGTCCCCTCTGTGCCTAGCTTACATCTTAGTGTTCTTACACTTGTTTGGTCTTGGTACTTCCCTTATTTCCCCCTCTAACTGGGAGGCAGGACTAGATAGTTCTAGTAATGTGGTTTTGTTTGAAGAAGAGAAAAGTGATAAACTGGGGTAAAAATCAAAAATGCCAAAAATGGGCGGAGTCCTTCTAGAGGTTCTTATCATCAGTTTGAGAGACAAAGGGGAAAAGGAGGTGAAACACCTCAACAGTACAAAAAGAAGTGTCAAATAGAATATCCAGTGAGCACTCCAACAATAAAGATAAGCAAAGCACCACATAAAAGCCATGGTCTTGAGATAAAAAACATGGCTGAGCATATAAAGAAAGAAAAGAAGAAAAATAAATAGATAAATAAATATAAATGGAGACAATAACTTCAATAACCACACCAAAACAAATAAATTGGCAAATAGTAGATAGATAAATACAAAAAAAATTGTTTTGTGCTTTTTGCCATTTTTTTCCCCTCCTGCATAGGCACAGTAAATATTGGGGTCATTCGAAAAGGAATTTCCTTGGCCTACGAGATACAGGGTTTCTCCACCCTTGGAGTATATTGTCATGGGATTAACTATAGACTCTGTTCAAGTTCATTTACTCTCCCCTTGATACTTTCATGTTTGGAAGACTTCTGCTCCATCCTGGGTGATCAAATCAGATCTTTGTATCTAGAGATCTCAGTATCTGCACAGGTCAAGGGGTGTAACTTATGATGAAGCCTTTCTTTGTGGTTTTAGAAGTTCTGTTCCCTCAGTGTCATTTTAATCTGTCTTCTATGGTTGGTGGTCTTGGTCTTTGCTCTGATCCTAGGGAGGAGCCTAGGCTAGCGTCTTCCGTTAAGATTCCAGAAGACTCACTCCATTGCAATTGTCTCAGACGGACGTTTGGAACTGGAGATCATGGTTGTTGTGCAGGTCTTAGCTCAAACCCTAGACTAGGGCTTTTTTATTGGTCACAGGATACATACAGTCCGGTCGTGGTTCTATCAGCCAGTCATCTGTAAAACGCGATCTTGGCTTTTGGACAGAACAAGGGGTGAGAAGTCTTATTGCCAGCTGGAGGGGTAGGATAACCTGCTCTTGGGTCAAGTTGTTCCCATTTTCCTCGTCAGGATATCATATTAGAGCTGGCATTTGTTGGTGTCCGAGCAGCATTAAGGATGTTCTGGATGGAATTTATTTCCTGTAGCTGTCGTGAAGAACTGTGTCATTTCTATGTCTGGGATCCAGGGTTCAAGGCTGGACAGATGGTGTCTAATCAACTGGGGTCCAATTGAGTTCACATGACATATTTTCAAGGTGGGAGATGTCCCTGTTCAATGACTGATTTTTAATTGATTTCTTGTAACTCTGATAACTCCAGACTCCCAGAAGAGAGAACTTGACTCACCTAGCTCAGGTTAGGTATCCATCTCTAGCCCAACAAGTTCCATTTGTTTGTAGAATCACCTACCTGCAGTCTCTGAGCATTTGTGAACTGCATTCTTCATGAGACACAACTAGTTTTGATTGTTCTATACCATCTACACACCTTATAAAGGTACTGGGCATATAGTTCACACTCAAAAAGTATGTGTCAAAAGTAAGAAGTATAAATTACAGCAAAAAATATTAGATGGGGAAGAAAGCACTATATAACCTTCTATTACAGTCATTCATCAGTTTTCTGCAAATGTGTACATTTATCACAATAGTACCAACTTAAGCAGGATTACATCAATTGCTTTTAGTACACCAATGAACTTTTCTGGTCCTCCCTGAAGACCAACCCCTTTTACAAATGTGACTAAAGTGAGAAACTATGTTCCCTCAGCTCTAAACAATTGACTTAAAGAAAGAAAAAAAAGGGAAAAAACTTGGCTAGCTAATACAATCCAGTTGTAATTTGAGAATTACCTACAAGCTTCAAACAAGACAATGATTGGGAGAACCAGGCCAGAGAGAAAAGGTGTTTGTTAGAAGAAATTTGGCATTAATGTCAGTCTTCATCTGATTATTTTATATTCTTTCTGTGAAATTAAATTTCCTTAAATGACCTCTATCCATTGGAAACTATTTCGTTTAATTGTGGGAGCCCTGGCACATTTTTTAACCATCTTTGAAAGCCAGATCCCTCTCCTTGCACTGTGCCTGCTACCCAAACAGATGTTTTATAACACTCAACACATATGAGCTCACCACTGGCTAGTCCTCTGCACATAATCAGCCTTCGGCTCTTCTTGCATCTCCCCTGTCAGTCCACAACACAAGTACATAATTCACAGGCAACCATGAATCCTGACCACAGTCACAAGAGAGAAGATGAGAAATTTTTGAATTTCTGATTTAATAGTTATCAATATTATGACCAACTGAAAAATATGCAATACAAAAAGTGATCCAAATTAAGTATAAAAAGACATATAAACTGGCTGTTTCCAAAGAATTTAAAGCATCTAAGTGACTGGTTCCAAAGCATACACTTAGAATTTGGATGAATCATAGAATATTGGGCTGAAAAGCCCTTGGATGTTGCACAGCTAGCACAATAACTTTATTTTCAGAGGAAGAAGATTAAATCTATAAAAAAAAAGATACTCAAGTTTCTACTGTATCTATATTAGTGGCAGGACTTAAGGTAGAGTTCTGTGCCCACCTCACCCCTGACCCTCACAGTTGACTACTGTTTCAGTTTCCTGATTTATTTCTCCATGGCCTATCAATGCAAGTCTACATTTTAAATGGGAAGAAGTCCAGCCTGAACAACAAGATCTTTCATCCTGATGGTGCATATGTGATTATTTCAAAATGTAGCACCTGCAATAGATAAGGAATTTTTGTTAAGGGACAATTTCCTTTCACAAGTCATTCAGAAAAAAGAGCATTGAAGATTCTTGTCATCCCTCCTTCAAGTGCCTGAAAGATGCCCAAGAAACCATGAGAGCATGACTAAGCCCTAATCTCCTTCCACAGGATTTCATGGACTTTTGTTTCTCTGAAAACTCAGATTTCTATGATATTTCTTCTTTCTCAGAAGGTTTGCACTACCTCAGGAATATTAAGTGTAAGTTAATCAGGAACTTAGACTTAAATTAGTGCTGCTAGAAGGATCTTAAGAACACTGGCAGGGCCCGGAAGATAGCATGGAGGTAAGGCGTTTGCCTTTCATGCAAAAGGTCATTGGTTCGAATCCCGGTGCCCCATATGGTCCCCTGTGCCTGCCAGGAGCAATTTCTGAGCATGGAGCCAGGAGTAACCCCTGAGCACTGCCGGGTGTGACCCAAAAAACCAAAAAACCAAAAAAAAAAAAAAAAGAACACTGGCCTATTACAATATTGAGATTACCAAGCAGTAGAGGAAGGAAGAGTGAGATTCGAGAAGTGACACAAAATCAATGATTAAAGATCATTGAACATTTTGGCAACATTGAACATTTGAACATTGAACATTGAACATTTTGTACTTCACATCATACACTGTTGTAATTATTTTACCTAAATTATAATGAGAAAAATGTTAATACAATGCTGCATCAGAGATACTCAACCCCTAGAGGGAGATGTGTTTATATTAAGAAGTGTTATGTGGACCTTTATGTTCTTCCATCCAACAAATATATGTAGAAGGTTTGCAGAATAAATAGGAAGAAAAAAGACAAGAAAAAATGAGAAATGTAAGTAAAGACCAGATTTCCACAGGCTGCACAGACTACTAAAGGCATTGGAATGTTATTTTTAGGATGATGCAGAGCCACTAAGGGATTTTGAGCAGTGGATATTGTAAATTGACCAGACTCATGTTCTAGAAAGATCTCTTGATAACTATGCCAAGAATTGATAGACTATGGCCAAATACAACATTGTGTGATACCATCAACATGTGTTCTAAGAAATTGTTTGTACTTTTCATCTAATACTTAGGATTAGACAGAAAAAAGCCACAGAACTGATTTGGGAGGTTGAGTCTTTGGGTTTTTTCTTGGGTTACATTTTTTGTTTTTGTTTTTATCTTTACAATAATATCACTATTATTGTTATATAATTGCAGTGCTGTTATACCATGTCTATCACTGATACTTTCTCCAGTGGTATTTTCCACCTTTTCCCCAGTTCCTTCTTCCCTCACCACTCCCCAGGACCTTCAGGGTTTATTGATTATATCTTGGGGTTGTTTCTATTAGGGATTATCTAATTGCTTTGTTTCTTCATACTCAACAAATAAGTGAGCTCATCTGGTATTTGTCTTTGTCATTTCTAATTCTGTCACTTAGCACAACTTACAACCAGTTCCATCCAAGTTGCAATGTGCTACAAGATTTCATCTTTTCTCACAGTTGAGTAATAATTCCATTGTGCATATATACCACAATATCTTTTTTATACCACAATATCTTTATCTACTCATCTGCTGTTGGACACTTGGGTTGTTTCCAGATCTTCATTATTGTAAATAATGCAGCAATAATCACAGATGTGCACATGTCCTTTTGAATAAATTGTTTTGTGATCTTTATGCCCAGAAGTAAAATTGTAGGGTCATATAGAAATTATAACCTTGAATGTTCAAGAAGCCTTCATACTGTTTTCCAAAAAGGCTAACCCAAGCAGTAATCCCACCAACAGAAACTCCCTGCCAGAATTTAATGTTCTCAAACACTTTGATTTAGATCATTCTGGCTGGTGTAAAGTGATATTTTATTGTTATTTTGACTTGAAATTCCCTAATAATTTGATAACGAATCCTTCTTCATATGCCTATTCACTATCCGATGTCCTCTTGAAAAAATTATCTGTTCAAACAAGCAGATAATTGTTTTGATCAATTTCAAGAAATTGTTTTGATCGTGTAATCTTTCTCTTTTTTTGGTGAAGGTGGGAAGGGCTACATCTGGCTGTGCTTAGAACTCACTCCTCGCCCCATGTTCAGGGATCATTCCTGACAGTGCTCGGGGTCTTTATGCTGGGGGTCAAACTCAGGTCAGCTGGCATGCAAGCCAAGCACCTTACCCCTGTAGTATCTCCCCAGCCCCTGAATGTTATCTTAGGTATCTTTTTTATTTAACTTAATTTGAGTCCTCAGTCTCCTTTCTGAGCAATGAAGACATAATGCTTATCCCATTAAGTTTTGACCATAAATTAAAAGGAATGGTATGCTTGGACATTTCTAATAATCCTCCCAACACCATTAGATTAGGTCAAATCAAAATGGCATTTTCCAACTTGGAAGGAAAGTCACCTCACTTGTTGTTAAGCCATCACTAACAGGAGATATTACTGCATATTTATCATGGAATTTGACTAGAGCATTTCATTGCTAGTGGTGGGGGGGAATAACAATTATGCTTTATAAATGAGCAAGCTGAAGTAAACTGAGGTCAAAGCTCCAACTTGGATCTGAATCAAACCACCCAAAAAGCAATACTGCAAAGAATTAAGCTGCCTAACAAAGACAAGGGTACAGCAAAGATCTCCAATCGTCCTAGCAACCTTTAACCAAACACTGGTGCAGATTTGCTGGCGCATATGACATTGAGAACATCTGGCCTTTATATTATCCTCTTGCAAGCAAAAAGTGATGTCGTGTAAACTGATCTTTAGGCCAATTATATGGTCTAAGTGTTATAGTGTTTGTATTGGCTTCTCTGACTCCAGGTTTAAGAACTTAATTTGCAGCCACACCACTCCCTAAAGTCCTAATTGCGTATTACTATTCCCGACCCCAGGGAAGTATTTAGTCGGAGTCTGCACCTTTTCCCAGGACTATAAGTATGCACAAATGCATGGTCAGTGAATTGGTGCACAAAGCATAGTGGGAGGTCTTGTATGAATAAATTGTGAGAGTTCCATTGAAGTAGAAGGAGAGAAAGATGGCACAAGAGAGTGGGCGGGCTCTCAGGACCACTCCGGTCACCTATTCCATGCTCCATTTTTTGATTATAGAGGCCAAATTAGCATGGAGAGGCTCTAATTTTCTGTTCATTTCCAAGACACTAAATAAACCAGGAGCCAGAAAACTTGATCTCGCTGCAGCTTTCCTTTCCTCTTGACAAGATCATTATTATAGTTAGGCTTGTTTTCTCATCTAGACCCAACTTTGCTTACCAAACATCATTTGCCAGCACTATTCCAAGGCCTTACCAATACCTTGTTGGTGAATTCTATGAATCATCATCATGACTGCAGGTGATATAGCTCCACACTATATCACCAGCACCAAGTGAAGTGTCACAGGAGCAGCAAGACAGAAGCTGTGAGCAATCACCTCCTTCTGGCTGCTGCCTCACTGGGGGGGGGGAGGGAGTGGGACATTGAATATGACTCTGGTAACCAAGGTGTCCCTAAAATCACAGCCCAGCTTTCTGAAACAGGAGACTTTAGGCACAAGGTACAACCCCTCAGCCAAGGAATGGGGCACTCTTTCTCTTTCTCTACCCCACCCAATCTTCAGTGGCTTTGGCTGAGAGACCCTGGAGGCAGCTGGAAGCTTCAGAAAGAAAGGTCTTTCCTTCAACTTCTGCCCAGATCCCTCCATCTACAGCTGACTGGAGAGAGGTCTTTCATTCTAGGAATCTTTTCAGATCTCTAAAAAGACCTCTGATGATTCCAATGTAGGCTATGCAAAAAGTATTGGCAGATGAAGACTGAAAACTCCTGATTTTTCCTCCACAAAAAAAGTCCCTACTAAAAAACTGTTAATAATTATGTGAAATAAGTAAAGGGATTTGCACACACACAGCCCACCCTCGCTGATATCTGTAGGAGGGAGAGTCATAAGTGGTCAATATTCGGGAAATAGGAAACAAACACATGGGAACTTGGCACCAGACAGCCCAGTCTTAGAATTTTCTTCATCTTTAAAGGAAATGACTCACTTGTGTCTCTTGGTCTGAGTTAGCATGTCTAGGAAAGAGTGCAGAATGTGTACAGTAAATCCCAACTCTAAGTTGTCCATGGTAGAAATTTATCACTGATGGTTATTTTCAGAATTCTGACACCTTAAAAGAAAGAATTTGAACCAGAATTGCAGATAAACTGGAAAATAGGGTTGCTTAGATGACTGGAAACTTATAATACTAGGTGACAAAATCAACTGATTTTATAAAATTTGAATGACATCCAGGAGTTCTAAGCAGTGCAAAGTGAGGATTGTAACTTATTCCTGCAGTTAGTGGACCCCAATCTGAGCCTATAACTTAAGTCCTGATTTAAGTTCATAAGATTAAAGTTCAAAGAAAATGGGATGCTATTACAAAATATGGCATTGAGCTTTCTGTATCAATTGTAGTGCAGTTAAGGTTCAATTTAGCCCTTCTTGTCAGGACTCTCTCTCTCTCTCTCTCTCTCTCTCTCTCTCTCTCTCTCTCTCTCTCTCTCTGTCTGTCTCTAATGCTTTGTCATATAAATGAATTTTCTAGCTTTTGTTACCAATGTTGTGCAGGTCCCTAAAGTTTTTCAAATTATTCCAAACAATTCAGTTTTGATAAGTAATCTTCCTATCATGAAAGTATCCAAAAACCAGGGCTGAAGAGATAGCATGGAGGAAAGGAGTTTGCGTTGCATGCAAAAGGTCGGTGGTTCAAATCCTGGCATACCATATGGTCCCCTGAGCCTGCCAGGAGCGATTTCTGAGAATAGAGCCAGGAGTAACCCCTGAGCGCTGCCAGGTGTGACCCAAAAACCGAAAGAAAAGAAAAGAAAAGAAGAAAGTATCCAAAATACCAAAGGACAAGACAAGGCTCTTGCCTTCTAGAAACTTCTCATCTAGTTAGGGAAGTAACTTAAGACAAACATGAAGTGTGAGTCAAACTGTGGCTTCACTGTGTGATATATACTGTAACTAAAGAAAAAATAACTAAAGAAGGAATCAGGAGAAGGAATCCATCAGGGGAAGATGTGGGGGAAAGGAACTTGAAGGAAGTGAGATCTGTGCCCATGAAGAAAGATGTCTCAGGCCCAGCATCTCTCATAAATACATGCCCTTGAAGCTCTTCTTACAAGTTCAGGTCTTAAATCACACACTAGCAATCTCTCTTGTCTATAGGTCTTAAATGCTATACCCTTATACTTATTTTTTATTAATTTTTATTGTGGCCAAAGTGAATTACAAATTTTTCACAGTAATATTTAAGGTACATAGTGACAATGAATCAGAGGCCTTCCCACCACCAGTATTGTCCTCCCTCCACCCTGTCTGTTCCTAGCATGCATCCCATATTTCCCTCCTTTACCACCAAGAATACTAGTCTCCACTTGTACAGCTTGTTGTAAATTGGGTATCAATTCTGTTGTCACTGACTTTGGGTTTGATGTTCAAGTCTGATCATTTTTTATTTCCACTAAATGTTCATGCGACTATCTGGACCTGGTACCATCTATTTTTCCCCCTCAATTTATGAGGCTAAACAAGATGATTCAAGTAATGTGGTTCTGTTGGAGATATAGGAAAAGAAAAAAAAAACTAGGAGGAGTCCTTCTAGGTGTTATAAATATCAATTTAGAAGGGGGAAAAAAGAAGAAAAATGTAGCAAGACAAAAAAAATAACAAACAACAAAGCAATACCAACAAAAATACAAAAAAGAACAAACAAAAAACCAAAGCCAGCAACTACGAAAAACAGACAAAAAAACCAACAACACCTTTATAGTATTCATTACTCCCCAGGCCTATCTTCCAATGATCTGGAAAAGCAAAAACTGGACTCTTTGGTCATTCATATTCCACTCAGACTGGACACCCTGGGATGATGGTCATTCTAGAAAGTGAAGCCAGTAAAAGTAAAATCTATACCCTGACCCCAGTGCTGCATATAGTTTAATGAGCAGAAGGAAACGAAAAGGAAAGGAGGGAAGACTCAGGAAGGGGTGATCTTACCTTCTGTGCCCCACCTCGAGGAGAGGTTCTGTGGGCATCAGATAAGAGAAATCAAAAACCCTATAGGTATACGGAGTTTGGAAGGAGGCCAGAGACCACCAGGTGGCCACTATCTGACCCAGACAAGGGAAGTGGGGTGGGGGGTTTTTTTGTTACTTTTATTAAATGCCTTGGTTTACAAGGTTATTCATAATGCAGTTGCTTGTTTAGTTTCATAGTAACAAATTTGTTCATGATTAAGTTTCAGTAGTACAATGTACAATACCCTTCACCAGTGTGAATTTCCCACCACCAGTCTAGATGGGGATTTCTTAAATGGACTACAGGGAATAAGGTCCAGAAGGAAAGCCCTGTGAGTTGAAAAGCCCAGTATTCCTTTCATTGGAGGCCCAGGGGAAGACTCCAAGGTGTCTGTTGAGGTTGGAGCTTTCTGTTGGGGGCTGGGATGGTAGTCCTGTGGAGAATAAAGAGGACACTCCTTGGGCTACTTAGACCTGGCTTTGAATTCGAGAATTTCTGGAGGCTAAAAACAAGTGTTCGTTCTGTATTGTCCAAGTCAAGAAAATATGAAAAAAGAATCCATGGAAGTTGCCTACTTTGCCATCAAATGTCCTCAAAATTTATTTCTTCTGGGCCTAAGTGATGGCACAGTGGTAGGGCATTTGCCTTGCAAGCCACTGACCTGGGAAGGACCCAGGTTCTATTTCCAGTATTCCATATGGTCTTCTGAGCCTGCAGGAAATATTTCTGAGCACAGAGCCAGGAGTAACCCCAAGTGCTACCAGGTGTGTCCCAAAAACAGAAATGAAAACAAAAAACAATATTTATTCTTTCCCCTTTCCTTCCACCCTCTCTCCCTTACTCTTTCTTCTCTCCTTCCTTTTTTGCCTTCCATCTTCCCTCCCTTACTTTTCCATCTTTCCCTATTTCCTTCCTTTCCTCCCTCTCTCCTTCCTTTCCTTCTTTTTTTCCCTTCTTTTCTTTTTTGTTTTTTGTGTTACATCCAGTGGTGCTAAGGGTTTAATCCCTGCTTGGTGCATGATAATCACTCCTAGTGGTACTTACAGAATCCTAAAGTTAGTTTCCTCATGGTTTATGCACATGCTCAACATGTGTTATCTCTTGTATTTTTTTTTCAAACTCAAAGCTTTCTGGGCAAGTGACCAGCATTTGGAAGAACACCTTTACTAGCTCAAGGGCAGGACCATTGCTCACACCCAGATTTCAGGGAGGGCAGAGTATGGAGGGGGAGGCCACATTTGGAGGAAGATCTCCTTCATTTTTCCTCTGTCCAGATCAATAATTGAGAGTAAAAGGAAATTAGAGGAAGAAAACCCAAGAGAACCTCTGAGAATACTTCCAATCTGCCACATTCAAGACAAAGCAGTTATATTTCAGCACCCGCAAATGTCAATATGGGGACAAAAAAGCCACGAGCTCACCATCTCCCGAAGTACAATTGAAATCTATTGCAATCAGTGTCCTTCACTTATAAATTTGGGGATCACTACTTAGAAAACAGCATGATGTAGTGGAAAGTCTAGAGGCAGTGAAGTCTATTTTGGGTTTGAATTCCCAACTCCTTTAGTGCTAGTTTTGTAACCTTGAAAAATGTCTTTCTGAGACTCAATTCTCTACTCTGAGGTATGGAAAAATATTTGTTGATCATAATACTAGCTGGCAAGTTTGTTGAGATTGTTTTCAATGACCTCAATATAGGTCTTGAACCCCTGCTTGCAGTTCATGTCAGTCACTTCACTTCCTGCACCCTGAGAGAGAGGTAAAAATACAGGGGTGTGGGGAAGTTATAACAAATGACTTTGAAACACAGAAAACATAGGGGGAAAAACACTGCTTATATGTTGTCAAATTCTATTGTATACTAATAGAGCGTTTTCGTAAATAAAATGCCTGCCTTCAATCTATTTCTTCCTAACCACCCTCCAAGCTTCCCACCTGCCTGATGTAGGGCCGCAGAGCAAGTCTCAGCTCATGTCTTCTCTCTGTTTCTCTTCCAGGGGCGCTGTATCAACTTCACCAGAGTCAAGAACAACCAGCCAGCCAAGTACCCCCTCAACAATGCCTACCACACCACCTCGCCACCCCCTGCCCCC
>PVKC010030040.1:0-14948 GCA_004027635.1 Crocidura indochinensis | reverse complement strand
CCTTCCTTCCTTCCTTCCTTCCTTCCTCTTTTATTTTACGTAGGAAAGGGGTAATTATAATAGGAGAGAATAGGGTGTGAACTCTGTCAGGTCAGATGAGAGAGGGGATTAAAATAGGATGTGTGTTTAGGGAAAACAGAGTAAGTGGATTAGGGAAAGCAATGTAAGTGTGCTCTGTGCATAAAATAGGGTGTGTGCTTAAGGTGATTAGCTACATATCTCCCTTTTCTGTTTGTTAAACAAGAATTGAGATGGTTTGTTAAGCATGAAAAATCAGAGAAGGGCTAGATAAATCTGATAGATTGTCTTACACTAGAGGCGGAAACACTAGATCAGAGTTTACAGCAAAGTGTTAAAAGTGGCTGTTATTTTGCATACCCATAGTAAAAGCTGGCATAAAACATTTATTGGATTTAGAGGAGGGTGGCCTTTCCCAGCAAACATTTGGTCATACATTTCAACTGCAGACTTCAGGCCAGTTACTTTAGTTTGCCTAATCCCAGAGCATTCTTTTTCTAGGTCCTGGGAAAAGTAAAAGGTTCTCTCTCCATCTTATTCTCTTTGGTGGCTGTCACTATCAGGCATTGCACTAGAATCCTTTGGGCTTGAAAAAGCCTTAAGTCATTTTCAGCATGCCCCCAGTTTATAAGTTGTTGCCAGGGTGTCATGAAGCATGCCTCAGAATTAAGTTGTTGCCAGGGTAGTGTGAAGCTTGCTCCTAGTTCCCTCATTGAGAGGGTGACTTAAAACCAACCCCTTGTTCTGTTGATGGAACCCAAAATTTGGGGGTGTGTGGATAATCTCAGAGCAACTGAAGTCTAAGTGAAGTCAATATGACAAATGTTTAGAGTTAAAGGCCCGCCTGCAACATAAAAATTTTGGAGTTCCTTGGGGCCAGAGTGGTGGCACTAGAGGTAAGGCATCTGCCTTGCAAGCACTAGCCTAGGATGGACTGTGGTTTGACCCCCGCCCCCAGTCCCATATGTTCTGCCCGAGCCAGGAGTGATTTCTGAGTGCATAGCCAGGAGTAACCCATTAACGTTAATGGGTGTGGTCCAAAACAAAAACAAACAAACAAAACATTTTGGAGTTCCTATCTCTAATAGATGGGAACTCCCTCTCTATCATAAGATTTCCCCCATTTTACTGGATCTATGCAAAAAAGGAGAAAAAGATATAGCCACAAGATAATATTGGGGCCCCAAGGGACTATTCCTAGGTTATACTCCATTATCCCTGATTCATAAATATAGTGACAACATCTCCCTTTTCTCTGCTGAATCAATTCCAAGGAAATAACATTGTTCCCCAAGAAATATATACATCCCACCCCCAGTCTGTTGAGAGCAAGTCCAAAAGGTAAGATGATTCAGGAGGACTACTTTGGCTAATGAGATAATCTGTTCGCTGAGAGTAGCTAGGGAGACGATGGAAGTGTTAATGATTTCCTGAAGTTGGTGGACAAAGTTACTGGCTGAGATCAGTCCCTGAGCCAGCATCCATTCGAAAAGCCCATTCTGGTAGTGAGGGGTAGTCCACATGATGAGAGTTGAAAGGTGTGGTAGCAAGTGGTGTAGGTGTGTGGGGGTGGACTAGTGTTTCACGGTAAAAGGGGTGTTGAGCTGTAGGGCAAAGGGGTTTAGTAGGAAAAGCAACTAGTCTGGTATAAATGAACATAGGAAAACAATAGCAAAAAGTTTTGTTGAATGGCAGGCAGGGGAGGGGAACATAGAAGAGCTATGTACAACACATTGTGTACAACACAGGTGAATATTAGATTAATATAAAGGTATACACACATATATAATCAGTTGATCAATATTTTACAGCTGTAAAGCTGACCCATCTAGGGTGGTAATTGGGTCAAAGCATTTTATAAAGTCAGCAAGTAAGGTGGTGAGGAAATTTTAAGTTATTTACTGTAATAGCTAATTCCTAGGAATCACTGCCAGTGAGGATAGACTTGACTGTAAAAGGTTATGGATTAGACTATGCATACATTATAGACTATGCATATGTTATTCTCCAATCAATTGGCTTTTTCATATTCTGTCTTAAGCATATCACAAAATCGTTTTTTTAAGTTGCTAAACATAGTTATAATGAACACTATAAGAAGAATTAATTGAGCACCATTTATTTATTTGTTTATTATTATGGTGAATTTGTAAATTATATATATTTAAATTTTATTTTTATGAAACCATTCTTATTTACAAAGTCCTTCATAGTTGGGCTTCAGATATACAGTGAATCAGGGCCAGTCCCTCCACCAATGCTCCCAGGGGTCTCAAACTCAATTTACCTGGGGGCCCCAGGAGGCAAAGTCGGGGTGATCCTTGAGTGCAAAGTCAGTAGTAAGCCTTGAACATTGGGGGGTGTGGCCCAAACAACTAAAACAAAACAAAACAAAACAAAACAAAAAAAGGTTCCTCTAGGGCAGGGCCACAAAATGTTGTATGGAGGGCCAGAAATGGCCTGCGGGCTGTGAGTTTGAGACCCCTGGAACCCATATCACCACCCTTCACTCCACAGCCTGCCAGTATAACAGGCTCAATTACAGTTTAGATTGTTAGAGTCTTACTTAGGATTGTTTTATTTTAATAAATAAAGTTATTTTATTGTTTTACTAAGTCTTACTTAGGATAGTTTTCTACAATGGCTTCGGGGTATGGACTTCTTGCATTTGGGAGTGGGTCAGAACAGATGGCCTGGAGGTATTGATTTGCCTGCTTGCTCTGAGGAAGGAATTTTCTTAGGGGTGCTGGCCCTGACCTCTCATCACAGATTGCTGGCTGTCTTAGGGATCTGGGATGAGGGAACATCCAAGCTTCAGGCATAGATGTTCAGCCCTGGAGCCTCTCAGAATTATATGGGAAAGTGATTCAATGTTCACAGTAGCCTCTGATTTAGAGGAAAAGGCAACCCCTCGGACAGCTGTGGACCCTGAGACACCCACTTGACATCTGTGGGCTCTCCTGGGCCTGCCCAGCATGTGCTGACGAAACAGAAGCTTCTCCAGCAGTGTCTTTAGCTGATGGCCTGCCTGACGCCTTTGTTCCTCATCATACAGACCATTTCATCTAGGGCTCACACTCAGATCAGGAGCCAGGCTGGGGAGCTGCAGGGTGCAGGGTTCAGGGTCAGTTGTGAGCTACAGGTGTAGTCAGATGGAACCACTGGCTCTGGAAGTCTGGGCGTGTCATTGTTGGAGTAACTGGTTTTTACTCTATTCAGGATAATTCCTTTTAATTTGTGCTTGCTCCTCATGGACTGGAACTACCTCTGGATTGGTTCTCTACTGCTACCTTTTCTCTACCCACGGAAGTGGTCCTACTCTTCCCAATAAAGACCTCAGTCAGAGAGACTGCTGGTGGTTTTGGTTCCACAGCTAACCTGTCTGCCTGCTATTCTTTGCCTGCTTGCAGATAGTTTGTGATGAACGTTCCTGAGCGTGTTGTATCTCTCTAACCTGTGTGGGCATTACTTCCAAACCTGTCTTTCACAATCCACACTACCCCCTATGACTGACTGAGACAGACACTCTGAAACTTTCACTACACACTGGAGTATGGAATTAGGAAGTTCTGTGTTACAAGATGAAGTGGGAAAATATGAAGTAGAGGAGCGCTGAGGAGGGTATATTATGGCCCACTACTTTCATGGGTCAGGCTCTTCAAGAGCCTTAGAATGCAGAGACCTAAGATTAAAGACTATAGGGAGTACCTTACATAGATTGTGTGTATATACTGGGAAGGAGATAGAGAGGACGGGGCAAGTAAGCCAAGTAGGACAAAAACTTTCTGAGACCTGTAGAGACCTTAGGCAATGCTCATACTGCAAGCAGGGTGCAGAGAATATTGATGTTACTGGGGACCCCCAGAGTCTGGTATCTTTGGGTAAATACAAGGTACTGTAAAAGCAGGTAGAAGAATGAACAGCCAAGCAATGATATTTGGCTTCTTGTCTGAAGGATGGGAGAGATGGGTGTAAGAGATTGATTTTAGCTTGGCATGCAGGGGAGAAAATGGTGAAGGTTCTCAGGAGGCAGAAAAACTCAGAGCAGGTAGACACTTAATCTAGTAAAGAAACAACAACAACAAAAAAAAAGAGAGAAAGAACAAACTTGGGATATTTCAGTGGGAAATGGAACAGTAATTTTGGAAATGTGGACTCATGAATCTTTGATCACTAGAGAAAGAATGTGGACAAGAGAGAGAGAGAGCTCAAAGAGCTGGGGTACTTGCTATGCATTGGGAGTTCTGGGCTTGATCCCAGCTACTGCCTGGTCCCACCAGCACCTCCTAGTTGTGACTCACAGACAGTGAGAACTGAGCAATCGGGTCTGGAGTAGCTGCCGGGACTGTCAGGTAGACCAAACCATAAATAATGATCAAAAAATATTGTAGGTTTGAGACTCTTCTTAAACACATATCCTTTCTTTCACTTCTCCCCTCTTCCTAAGGGAAACCTTGACTGCCGTGAAAAGAAACATATCCTCCAAAGATGCTCCTATCTGGTCTCTGGGCACCCACACAGCCTGCCTTGATAAAGGGACTGCAGCTGAAATAAGGTGAAGTCCTTCTCATCTTGGTGGAATGTACTGATGGCAGAAATCAGAAAACATGACATGAGGATGGGACTTTGGAAACAGAGGGATAGACGCAAGGCAGGAGACACAGCCGATGATGCTTGTGTGCTTGGAAGCTGGACAATCCAGAAAACAACTCTCCTCTAGAGGACCAGTGAGGACCACAGTCATGCAGGCACCTGGATTTGAATGAACACTTAATCACAAGTGGGAGCTCCAAAACAGCACTGAAGACAACACCTCTCTGTGGTTCTAAGTTAGGAGGAGCTTGTCCCAACAGCAGGGAGAGTCTCAGATTACTCTCTGGGGTGCAGGAGGCTTGCAGTGACTTGGGGAGCCCCCATTTCTGGTCCTAAAGGTGAGAATTGCCAGTCCAGTGTTCACAGCCCTGAGTAGAGTCAGGTTGGAGGTGGGGGGGGGCAAGTGTCTCGAGAGCTGCCTGTTCTCTCCTGCAGGTCCCACATGACCTGCACCCTCTTTCCTTAGGCATGAACTGTCCCACGCCAGAGTAAGCAATGCAGCTGCTAGGTGTTCGTTTCCCAGCTGTGGTATCAAGTTCAAAGTAACCTTTGTAGCTGCCTCTCTCTATTGTCGACATAAGCCAATAAATGAGAAAAATATGTTTGTTTTAGAAAGGCGAAAGAAAAAAAAGGCATCAAGGGAGAGAAAAACTTCCTTATGGAAATCACAGACATGGGGGAGCCGGAGAAGCTTGTGTGCTGTGAAGCAGGTACTTCGGGGCTGTTTGCTCAGGATGTACACTTCTTCCCTGGGTACCACCAACACAGGTACGTGTCCCCTGTGTCCCGCACATGCCACACGTTTCCACAGGCCAGTTCCATTCCAGGGCCCATACTCACCTTCTAGATCTTTGAGAAGAGAGCGCCTATTTTACATTTTTATTTTGGGGGATTTTGAGTCACATCCAGCAGTTCTCAGGGCATATTCCTGGTCCTGTGCTCAGGGATCATTCCTGGTAGATCAGAGAAACATATGTGGTGCCAGGTATTGAACTCGGGTTGGCTGAGTGCAAGGCAAGTACCCTCTATGCTCTACTATCTTCCCAAATCTGAGAGGGGTTGCTTTAGCCTGCACTTTCTCTCTTTATACTTGGGAGTCTAAAGTCAGGGCTTTCTGGAGATGGAGTGAATGATGGCAAAGAATGTCTCTCTCTCTGTTGGTTGACATTGGTGGCTAGAAAAGCACACTGGTGAGGTTGTTATACATTGTATGATTGTAACTTAACATGAACAACTTTACCTGTGGAAAAAACCCCTGTATTATGAATAACCTTGTAACCACAGTGTTAATTTTTTTAGTTTTTAAAAGCAGTTTATTGATTGATTGATTGATTGGTTTTTGGGCCATACCTGGCAATGCTCAGGGTTTACTCCTGGCTCTGTGCCCAGAAATCACCCCTGGGAAGCTCGGGGAACCATATGGGATACCAGGAATCGAACTGAATCTGTCCTGGGTCGGCAGCATGCAAGGAAGGCAAATGCTCCACCGCTGTGCTATCTCTCCAGCCCCTAACCACGGTGTTTAAATTTAAAAAAAAATAGAAAGTTTCCCCTTTCTTCATGAAGCTGCACCATTCCAAAAGAAAGGCAATACTCCTTTCGATGGCATTGGATAGGGACTAGCTCCCAGCAACTCTGTCCTTTCCCAACAGCCCATGGAAACAGAAAGATTTAGTTTTGTTGGTGGGGTTGGTCGGAAGGTACCAACAAGGTCCCTTGCCTCCCTTTTCCTCAGAACTCCTGACTTCCTGTGATCTCAACTTCCCTTTCTATCTGCCAGTTGCTTCCATTTTCCTGCTCAGACAGTTGATGGAATTCTTCGGGGCCTCCTCTTGGTGTTTCATTGCTCAGTGCTGGAAATGAGATCACAGGCACAAATGTACTTCCAAACTAAACTGATCTGAAAATGTCTTCCTTTGACATTTAAAAATCATGTACTGGGCCTGGAGAGATAGCACAGCGGCGTTTGCCTTGCAAGCAGCCGATCCAGGACCAAAGGTGGTTGGTTCGATTCCTGGTGTCCCATATGGTCCCCCGTGCCTGCCAGGAGCTATTTCTGAGCAGAAAGCCAGGAGTAATCTCTGAGCACTGCCGAGTGTGACCCAAAAACCAAAAAATAAAAATAAATAAATAAATAAAAATCATGTACACTAATCAATCATATATATATTTGTATATGTATTGCAGCAGAAAAATTTAAAATTTATTCATAAATGGGGAGAAAATTATATGAATATTTTATTTATTTATGAAAATTAACGTAATCTAATGCCATGTATCTTGGGGGCAACTTTAACATAGCAATAACAACAACAACAACAAACTACCACAGAAAAAGAGATATAGCACAAAGGACTAGTTAGAGAACAGGCTTTGCTTGACAGAGTTTGGGTTTGATCCCCAGAATCAGATGGGTCTCCAAGCACTGTTGTGATAGACACTGAAACTCAGAGCCAAAAGTGGCCTCTGAGCACCGCTGAATCTAGCCCACAGACAGACAAACAAACACATACAAAATGAAAAGGGGTAGCTTTTAAAATCAGGAATGAAATTGTTTTTTTTTCAAAGTAAATGAATCTGCAAATGGAGCCTCTAAACTTCACTTCCTCTTTACAGCAAACCCAAGGAAAGAAAGACACATGACACGGCTGTGTGGAGATGTCTCTGCAGGATTTAGCTGGGGAAAACCACAGGGCAAAATGCAGCAGAGTCAAGTTTTGTGAGAAGGAAGAGAAAGAGCAAATGCCAAAAGGGCCCCTGAAGGCTAGTAGAGCACAGCGACAATTTACAATATGTGAAGACAGCTGAAAAATTGAATATTGAATATTTCATAATCATAAAAAATCATGGGTTATTTTTGGGCCAGTCCTGGCTATGCTCAGGATCACAGGACTTAGGGGAACATATATGGTGCCAGGGATTGAACCCCAGTGGGCTTTGCGCAAGGAAAATGCCCCACCTACATTCTATCTCTTTGGCCTCATTGTTTGTTACTTTGAAGACAATTAACAGAAGTTTTCATTGTGGTTCTGAAAAAAAAAATAAAATAGAGTGATTATAAAATAATTCCCTCTCTTCTAGAGTACATACTGCAATATTTACAGAGAACAGAGACTGACTTGGCCTCAAGCACCATGTAGGGGGCCTGTAAGTGGCACGCAGATGAAGTCATGCAAAAACTCAGGGGAACAGGGGTTTGAAGACATGAAAATTCATGAGCTCCTTCTGTCTACATGAGTATACATTTGAAATTTACCATGAAAAAGTGTGTTTAAATGCAATGTTATTTAAAACAAAAATAGAGAATCCAAGAATGTTCCCTAAACTAGCACAGCTTTTCTATCTTAGAGCAATATCCACCATATAGCATTCCTGGTGCTCCTGAGTCATGCTCGGCAGTGATCTATCTATGGGGTGGGATGGCATTCCTGGGGGTTGTACTAGTGGTCTGTGTTCCAGCCAGCAGTGCTGCAGTCATCTGGACCACACTACATGTGACTGAAGTTGGTGAACTGTGCTGGGACTGGATCAACCTCAGCTAATTCCCTCAAAGGAACAAATCAAAAGCAACATGGGATGAGTTTTCTTCCATTCTCAGTCCTTTTTCCTCAGGCTACTTTAGCGGCCATCTGCTCTCCTCCCTTGGGCCTCCCAGCGTTGTCTGTTTGCAGAACAGGTTGGTAACAATCTGGAGGTCTGTGTGGTGGCAGAGTGTGGGCCAACCCTGAGCCAGTTCTGTCCCTTTCTCAGCATCTGTCTGCTTCAGTTGAATTAAAATGTGCATACTCACATTTAAAAGGACTCTGCTCGTGTTAACAGGTTCCTGAATGCTTCGTCTCCTTCAATTCTGACTCCCAAACAGTGCCCAGGGATCTGAATACATCCTGGAAGACCACACAAGACCAGATTCTTTGCTTCCATGGTCCTGGGACTCAAGGCTACAGCTAGAGGTACCAGGGATCGAACTCAGAGACTGTCATGTGCAAGGCTTGGGCTCCAGATGTTAGCTATCTCTGGTCCTCCTTTACTTAGTTTATACAAAACACAGCTCTTCTCATTTTTATTTTGGGTCATACTTAATCTGTTCTCAGGCTTTACTCTTGACAGCACTCATAGAACCAGGTAGTGCCAAGAATCAAACCTGGATAAACTGCATACAAAACAATTCCCTTATCCACTGTCCTATTCCTCCAGCCCCACAAACTCTTTCCCTGAAGAATGTCTTGGTCGCACAATCAAGACTATGGAGATTGGTTGGCAATGAGGAAGCAAGGATGAGCCTTAGAAGAAGAATGTCTGTCTGCCTTACATGTGAGGTCCAGGGTTTGATTCCTAGTACTGTAATCAATCAATTAATTTTGTATTAAGCAATAAAATTAAAATTTTCTTAATCAATAAATTAAATGCAGGGGACCGCAAAATTGGTTACAATATTTTAAAACTTCTTTGATCAAAGGTAAAACACATTTGATGACTCCTTGAATGCAGGGTATTCTAGGAACTTGTAGCGCACAGCTTGGTTAAAAGGACATTATGGAGGCTGAAAGGGAGATCACTCAGCAGAGGAAAGGCCTCAGTATGGGCATTAGTCATTCAGCTCCCAATGGAAACAGGCCTCTGCTGAGAAATGCCAGAAGGGACCAGTCAGCTTGCCAGAAGAACTGTCAGTTAACGAAAGAGCTGCTTTTTCATGTTTCCCAGTGCAGAAACGTACATGAAAGCCTTATTTCCACTGCACAGAGGAGCTAGGTGGGTCAGGGAGCCATGGGTATTGGAGGGTAGAGCGAGGAGGGCAAAGGTAAGCATTCTGCAAAGAGAATTCAGAGAGCACATCTCAGAACAATTGACCTCCCCAAAAACTGTGAGTAGAAACCAGTCAGAAAAAGGGATGGATGAAGATTTTAGAAAGAAGACACATCCCAGAACCTAGAAGCATTGTAAATGAATCATCAAATGTTTGTGTGCCGTCTTTGAAGGAAAGGCCCTTACTTTAAAGGGTACAACAGAAATATTTAGTTTCCATCTGAGTCTTCCTGGCATATTTCTGCTTTGAGATTCTGAAGTCTAGCCATCTCAAGAAAAGAAACCAAAGTGCTAATTGTGGAGCTACCCAGTACACAAAGGAACCTAGTTCAAACACATGCCCAACTCCAGTAAACGATCATCTAAGACACCCTGGTGCATTTGATTTAGCATCCTTAGACCAACCAGCTGTATCACAAACAATGTAAGAGAAGCCCTGGGGTCAGTTAAGTTTTAGATTCCTTGGTATTTTTATATTACTAAAAAACATTGAACAATACTTGGTATTACTGATAGGCTCAAATTTGCTCATGTCCCTATCCCCAGTTTCTGACAGAACTGAGTGCACAGTGAACACGTTATTCTAACTGATTTTCCTTCAGGCCTGTCTGCTTTAAACATGCATGTTCTTTTCATTTTTGTCATCCCTTGAACACTGGAAAATGGACACAGTTCCAGCTCCTGCCGGGAGGCTTTTGATCATTCCCCCCCATATCCTTTTCTTTTCAGAGAAAATTAGAGACTGTGAGACTGTGAGCCAACATTACATTTAGTCTGGTTTGCAGAAGGGCAAAACCTAACAGACGTTCCAAATGGAAGATTTGTGATGCAGAAGTTTCAATAGAAATGACAGCTTTCAGCGAGAAGAAACCAACTTATAGATCTTTCTGGTAAAGAACAGAGAAATCAGCCATAGAGCTGCTTTATTTTAATTAAAGGCAAAAAACTGTGAATAGAAAAGTATCACTTAATCTGCACACTCTGGCTGTGTATTTATTGTCTATGTATAGAGATAAAAGTCACATGTATTCATTCCTAACAACTGATAGAGCCACAAGCAAAAAAAGAATAACAGAAAAAATATATATATATAGGCCAATCAAGCCTCTTTCTGTCCTTTAAATGCCCTCACTGGACAGATGCTGGAATGGGGAGAAATTTATCATCTTAAATGTGAGTTCAAAGTACATTCTTATTTCAAAATATAAAATTGGACACCTTAACTATATGTATTTTATTATGTATCTGGTAAGTTGCAATAAAAAATCTCTTTGGTTAAATAAAGCAGAAAGGAAGGAAAATAATAAAGGGATATTTTCATGGAATCAAAACTTATTCTTCAGAAAAGGAGGAACTAAAGCCTTTTTTTGGTTTTTTTTTTTGGGTCACACCCGGCAGCGCTCAGGGGTTACTTCTGGCTTCATGCTCAGAAATTGCTCCTGGCAGGCACGGGGGACCATATGGGCACCGGGATTCGAACCGATGACCTTTTGCATGAAAGGCAAACGCCTTACCTCCATGCTATCTCCCGGGCCCCGGAACTAAAGTCTTTTAAATGAAGAGATGTAAAAGACATAGCTATGAAATCTCACACATGCTTGCTTGGATCCAGGTTTAAGCAATTCAGCTGTAAAATAACATTTGTGAGAACATGAAGGAAGTATATGTATATACATATATATTAATTAGATAGATGATGATATTAAAAATTAATACTCTTGGGGCCCGGGAGATAGCATGGAGGTAAGGCGTTTGCCTTTCATGCAAAAGGTCATCGGTTCGAATCCCATGCCCCATATGGTCCCCCGTGCCTGCCAGGAGCAATTTCTGAGCATGGAGCCAGGAGTAACCCCTGAGCACTGCCGGATGTGACCCCAAAAAAAAACACAAAAAAATTATTACTCTTTTAGGGAGAGTGTTTAGAACTTAATCCTGACTAAGCTTAAATCGCTACTTGTTAGGGCTAGGGTGATCATATATGGTGCAAGGGATAGGATCTGGGGTCAGCTGGGTATAAGGAAAGTTCCCAATCCAGTGTACTATTTCTCCAACCCCAAGTTTGATACTCTTTTAAGAGCAAAGTGGTTTTGTAGTTTAAAGAAAAGATGCTATTCTTTTGCAATTCAGACAAAGTTATTTAAAGATAAAGTGTTAGGACGCCTGTTATTTGTTTCTAATAATTTAGTAGAGATATTTGAAATGTTAAGGAATAACTAATAGATTTTTTTTGTTGTTGTTGTTGTTGGGGGGGCGGGAGTACACCCGGTGATGCTCAGGGGTTACTTTTGGCTATGTGCTCAGAAATTGCTCCTGGCTTGGAGAAATCATATGGGACACAAGGGGATTGAACCTCGGTCAGTCCTAGGTCAGCCGAGTGCAAGGTAAACACCCTAGAGCTGCACCATCACTCCGGCCCCCTAATAGAATTTTGATATGAAATGATATTTTAAATTTTTTAAGAAGATTCTTCTCCTTTTTCAAGTGCATATTAGAATATTTGCAAATGAAAGGGTATGATTTCTACAAAAGATGTCCATTAGTGGAAATTTGGCAGAGGAATGAAGAATGGTCATCATTGAGGCTGGGGAGAGACATGAGCAGGCTCAGTCAGAAGATTCTTCTGTGTTTAAGCTTCTAGTGATAGTCTAGAAAGGATAATGTTGGAAACCAATTTCATGGAATAATTGCTTTTGGCCTAGTTTATGAACTGGGCTAAGCCATTCTTGGACAGTGTCTGAGGAACCATGCATACCCACACAGGTAGCACAACAGAAAACCTTACTGTAAGATGAAAAAGCAGAACCATTATTGCACATTCACATGCTACTCTGGAATAGGTGATACATAGTGAGTGTTCAAAATGGTCAGCAAGAAAGAGGAACTTCAGTCTGCAAACAGGCAGAAGCCTTCATGTGTTGGCTTACTTACTTTTTTTGGTTTTGGGGCCACATCCAGTAATTCTTAAGGGGAACTCCTGGTTCTGTGCTCACGTAAAATTTCTGACAGTGCTCAAACATGGAATGCCGAGAATCGAACTTAAATTTAACCTATGCAAGGCAAGCACCTGCTGCTGTACTATTGCTGTGGTATTTAAAATGAAATTAATTTTCTGGTATTTTAAAAATGAAAAAGACAATGGATGCATTGTGGATGCAGCTGAATGATCACATTTATAGGATATGATGCACCAGTTGTAAGGAATTGATAAACACTGTTTCTGAAATTCCCCTCTCTATGAGGGGAATGGTTTCCTCAAAGAAAACTAAAATTTGGGTTTGTAGAAATAGGCATCACATCACATCCTGTGTTAGGGGCTTTGAGACAAAAACAGAAACTCAAACACCTCCAAGCACACCCATTTCAACAGTGTCTTCTAGTCCTTAGAATGATGGCTAGCATAGTTTCCTTTGACTGCAGTATCATGTTTGTGTCTCCTTTGTCAATATGTTCATTGTCTTCCTCACTTTCAAACAGCATTTCCTGTCTCAAAATGCTACCTCAGGGCTATATTTAACTTTCCATGTTCAGGCCCCATCGGTCCAGGAAACAGAGCCCTGCAGTAGGAGGTGGGATGACAGGGCCAAGGTGCTTCCTGGACAACATCTCTATCTGGGTTCTGTCCACAGAGAAAGACCCTGTACCCGGAAGCCTCCTCACAGGCTCTATCTGGCTCTGTCCACATTATATGACTCTGTGTCCTTAACCTTCCTCAAAGCCTAAATCCAGGTCTGTCCACACTGCAAGGCCCTGTGCACTGCACTTTCTCAGTGCTGCAATGTGACCACAATTGTGCTCAGTAAGAGGTCACTTTCCTGCACCAAGAACAGGACTTCTCGAATTTCTTGGATGCTGGATTTGTTGACTACCCAGTTCACTTATCTATATTCTCCCAGATTATGAAGATGGTAGGTCATGCATGTGCTGTGACTGAGTTGGTACCTGTTCACACCAGAAGAGACTGGCCCCTCTTCCTCTTGAGTGTGGATGCAGTCGAATGGCAGGTGCAGGTCATTATACCTCCCACTACAAAATAACACTCATCTTTTAATATCATTGGTTATCTAGTTCATATATACATAGACATATAGAAATAATTCCTTAATGCTCTCATAAATGTTATTTTATAGCTAAATTGTTGCATCTGGATGCAAACAAATGCATATCATTTCACAGCTACATTTTTTTACATATCTTAATTTAAGAATTTCTGCTCCCTGCTTTATTGAAGAATAAATCTCACATTCTGAGTTCTTTCAAAATTACAGTTCAATGGGGGTTTAATTACCTGAAAATATCCCTTTTTTAAGAACAAAACAACTGGAGCTGGTATAGATGCAAAGAGAAAAGGACTCTAATTTGTTGCTAGTAGGAATGTTGTTTAGTCCAGACTTCTTGCAAAACAATATGGTCATTCTCCAAAGATCTTGAAATTGAGTTTCCCTATTACCCAGCAATACCATTCCTGGGAATATACCCTAGGGTTCCAAAAACTCAATGTAGACAAGTCCTCTGCATTCCTATGCTCATTGCAGCACTATTCACAATAGCCAGAATCTGGAAATAACCAAAGTGCCTGAAAACACCTGAGTAGATAAGAAACTGTGGTATATCTCCACAATGGAATACTGTGCAGTTGTTAAGAAAAAGGGAGTCATAAAGTTTGCTTATATATGAACACTCAATTTGGGGATATAAATTAACAAGATAGTATAATAATAGCCAAAGACAATAAACAAAAGCCATGAGAACTGGCCCATGGTAGGAAACTTCCCACAAATAGTCGGTTAGTGCAGTTAGAGCAGAGAAGGGATAATATAGATAGTTGGAAATGATCACTCTGGAAAAGAACTGGGTGCTGGAAGGAGGTAAAATGATATGTACGATACCCCTTCAGTAAAAAATATTGCAAGCTACAGTGACCGCAAAGAAAACAGAGAGAGACAAAGAGAGCGAGAAAGAGAAAGAGATCTGCCATATAATGCAGGAAGGGTGGTAGGAGGGAAATGAAGACTTTGGTGGCAAGAAATGTATACCAGTGAAAGTATGGGAGTTGGGCATTGACTAAAACTCAAACATGAACAACTTTGTAACTGTATCTCATGGTGATTAAATTAAAGAATTTAGGTTATTTTTTAAAAAATATCTTTCTCTTCATTCTTTTTCAAAGAGTGTTTTACTGAAGCATACATAAATGTAACAAAATCCACATATTTAAGGTATCTCTTTTGGTAAATTTTAAATATTAATCTACTTTGAAATCCTCACACTTAAGATAGTAATCTTCTCTGGTAGGTGGTGACCAGAATATCAGCTCCCTGAGAGCTAGGTTGGAGGATGCAAAGTTGGTGAGCAAGGGAGACTGAGTGACGGACATGCTCTTCCTCCCGCCTTCACACATATTCTGCCACTCCAAATCCAGATCATAAATAGCCCATTGGGGGAAGTCTAAGTTTGCAAACAGGTCCTCATAGCCAAGACTGCCCCTATGCTGCTTGGGCTCAGAGAACAAAATCATCAGTAATTCCTTGATTGAA
>PVKC010030039.1:0-14937 GCA_004027635.1 Crocidura indochinensis | reverse complement strand
CTAGATCTTTTTAGATGCAGGTTGACATGTACAGAGGCGCAGTTTTTCAGCCCCTGCTTCCTGGGCCTAAATGACTTGAGAGGGTCCCCAGGGCGCCCCGTGAAATGGGACTTGGAGTCCCTGGATCCGAAGGCGGCGGCTTGGATTGCCAATGTGGAGGTCTGAACCCCGAGATGCACCTCTGGGTCCCCTCCGGGGGATCCTCGGGACAGCAGGGGGAACATGATAGCACCCGCAACTGTGAGATGGGGAATGGGGGCTTGACATTTAGGGCCCCTCGCGTTCCCTGAACGAGTCCTTTTTGGAAAATCTCTCCAGCCTCATCCAAATCACACCAGATCTAGAAACTCCCACCCTCCTTTGGGGAACTGTAGAAATTTATAAACAGATACTTAAAAAAGACCCTCCCCAGAAAAGAGGTGTACGCAGACATTGGGGGCAGAAACTCTGGAAGAAATCAAAATTAAAATCCTGCCCCCCCCCAAAAAAGAAAGCCCCCAAAAGGTCTTAAGGACATGCACGGACATGCAGAGCCATCTTGGATCTCTCGCGTCTTGGAACTAACTTCAGGCTGAGGACAAAGACGTAAGAAAAAGCAACTTGTGAAAGGAATCGGGTTCGCAATTCCTCGCAGGACAGCCTTAGGAACTGCAGACGACTTCACAAATGCTCAAAAGCAGGATCTCAATTTTGTGCTGCCTAAATTTTGAAGGGGCCCAAAGCCCGAGTGAGGCGGGGTGTGAATTTCAGCGCGTGAGCGAGCACAAAGCAACTAAACCCAAAACGTGAGCTCTTCCTTCGAGCCGGAATCGAACCAGCGACCTAAGGATGTCCAGCTGCTTGCAAACTACAGTCCTCCGCTCTACCAGCTGAGCTATCGAAGGGAGCACGGGAGGAGGAGCTCTCGAACCCTCTATTGAAGCAATAGGCTGTCGACTGGAGGCCTCTGCTGATCGCAATTGTTTCAATGAAATAAAATAAAATAAAAAATGAATCAGAATAAAATGCAATCATGAAATAAAAATAAAATCAATCCAATGAAATGATAAACTAGATTCTAGCTGGCGAGGACACCCGCAGGCAAGACACCCAGCTTCCCCAGAAAATTGATGCCCTAGTTGAACCCGCAGCATCGCCTCCCCGTCCCCAGCCTCGCTTCCGGCGCCCAGCCCCAGGGCCGCCTCGTCCTCCGCGCTGCCTCTGGCTCCGTCTCCGTCCTCCACAGCGCCGCCACGCGGCCAAACGTGCGCACTACGACCGAGCCGACGGTCAGGGCCTGTGCAGGCTCCGCGGAGTTTTGGTTCCAGAAGCCCCGATTTCATTGAGCGCCGAGGAGAAAATGGACTTCATTCCCCGTGGGGTTCGACTTACCGGGGAGGTGTCGGGAACGGGCTATTAGGTAGATGGGAGTAAGAGTGTTCGGGTTTAGGGGAAAGAAAAAGTTATGAAAGAAAAAAACGAAGGTTGAAGGCCCCAGCGAGATTTGAACTCGCGACCCCTGGTTTACAAGACCAGTGCTCTAACCCCTGAGCTATAGGGCCCCGCGGTCGAGTTTCTGCTTTCTCTCTAGGTAAAGGGAGATCGATGTGGTAAGCAGTTCCCAGTAGCTTCAGGCTAAAAGCTGACCGAGCCTTGGAATTTGTTGCTGAGCTTCCTTAGACATCATCAGCCTGCACTCAATCCAGGGCAATTGCTGGAGAGAAGACAGACACATTGTGGACCCGTAGCCGGGACCACCAGTATTTTAACTGGGAGAAACCTTCCCACCCCGAGATTATCTCAAAGCGAAGACACTGCCTGGATTGCACCCCGGATCCCCATGCTAGATTTACTGCAGGAGAAAGAGAAACATTTTTGTCCACTTTGCAATTCTCTCAGCTGCATCCCAGATACCCCCCTCCCCCAGCAACCACCTCAGAATACTTTCTTTTCTTTTTATTCATTCATTAATTAATTGTGTCACTTTGTGTCTTCTTGCTTCTTCAAGGTGTGACACTTATTTATATAGGTTGTAGATTCTTGGATATAGGGTTTCTTAAGTCTGTAGAATGTTTGTCTTTCTTCAGTTCTGCAAAGTTCTCAGCCATGACCTACCTTCCAAGTGTTGTTTTGGTTCTTTTGTGTCCACTTAGGAAACTGTGATTAGACATATACTGAACCCTCACAACTTGCATCTTTGCAGGTTTGTATTTGAGAGGCCGGGAAGGTGCAGTGCTCTCGACTCCTGTCTGGAAAGAACTCGAAGGTTAGTAGAAGACGACTATGGAACGTAGCTGTGCCTGCTGTGAGGTGGCCCCGCTGAAGCCGACACACACCTGCCTGCCAAGGGAGTGAGAAGCCTTCCAGAAGGGGCTGGGACTTGAGCTGCACCCTGAAAGGAGGAGGACAAGTCCCTGGTAGAATTAAGTTAGGAGCAAAGTCTAAGTGAAGGATGTAGGCCTTGAAGAAGCAGTGACTGGGGCAGATGGACCTCTTTCCAGACACGAATGAGGATAAATTAGAAAACAGGCTGCTTCCTAGGGAACTAACTTATTTCTGGAATGAAGTAAATAACCTTCCTTACGAAAATGAAAACAGAAATTCCCTGGGTGTCTCTCTGTCTTCCTGTCTGTCTGGGGTAGGGTGCAGGGGAGGCCAACTAAAGAAACACCAGCACCAAAAATATGAGTCATGCTGTACTGACCAAGAGAGTAATGAGACCAACACAGGAATGAGGATGAAGGAGAACTGAGAAGCAGTAAAGAGAAGGACACTTAATCTTTGAAGAAGTAAACGCATGTTCAGACCTCCGCAGTTTTCTCTTTAATATTCACTCATAATTTTTACAGACGCTAACTCAACCAGTGAGTTGACTTTTTTACATCATTTGATTTTAACCATAACAACTGATATGGAACTGTAGAGGCTAAATGTTTTAGCTATTGTAAATTGCCTCCACTTATTGAATAAACTTCTCCAGCCTCATATCAAATTCAGGTCTCCTAAATTCTAGCACTCCTTACTCCTCTGTCCTTTCCTTTAGGTTTTCTTTCTTTTTATTTATTTATTTATTTATTTGTGTCCTCTTGTGTCATCTTGCTTCTTCGAGGCATGATGTTTGTATAGGTTTCAGATTCTTGGATATAGGGTTTCTTAACTCTGTACAATGTTGTCTATGTTCTGGAAAGTTCTCAGCCATTTTCTTTCAAGTGCTGTTTTGGTTCTCCTTTGTCCATTTATGAGACTGTGATTAGACATATTGAACCCTCACAACCTGCCCTCCATTTCTTTTCATCGCTTCCATATTTTCTTTTTGTCTTTTTATGATACATTTTAAATGTACTCAAAATCTTTTAATTCTCCCTATAGCAGTGTTCAGTGACTGCAAAGAGTCTACTCACTGAGTAAATTATAATTATTAATTGCAATTTTTCTGTTCTAGAAATTCTATTTGATTATTGCAAAATTATGGAGCAAAAATATTTAAAGAATGTAAAAACATGTTATTCAACAACTATTATAGTGGGAGAAGAGAGCTCAGTATATAACTAGATTAAAATATAATGGTTTCCTTCAGTCAGTTGTTGACAGAATCAGTGCTACTCAGACTGGAAGGAGTTGCCTGTTGCCAGAACTACTGAAGTTGTAGCAGTTGAATGACTTCATTGTGAGTGTTGTTTGCTAATCTCCTGCCAGCAAAAGCAATTGATAGAGCCTATACTAAAAGTGTATGACTTGAGAGTCGAGATTCTGGACTCTAGAAGATATCTTTTCAATGTCCTGTTTATAAGAATAAAAGGTGCAAGGATCACCTTAAATCACAACAGAAAATACCTGTGAACCATAGATACTGCCTCCTGCCACTTTATACCTGTGATGTAAACTATGATTCCAACTATATGGCTTTCTGAAAAATCCTCTAGACATGAATGACTTTCAGAGCAGCAAACCATTCTATATGATACAGTAAAACATATTACATAATTGTCATAACCCATACAATATGCAACCCCAAGAAAAAGCCCTAATGGATTGTTTGAAGTAATGTTAATATGTCAGTGTTGGTTTAGCTGTATATTAAAAATTAAATACCATTCCAGTGTGAGTATTTGATAGTAGGGGAGGCTACACCTGGATTGGGGAAAATGGAAACTGCCTATACTTTGCACTCAGTTTTGCTGAGAAACTAAAACTGCTCTGAAAAAATAAGTCTTTTTATTTTTCTAAACCCACAACATTCCTAATTTTTACTAGTATCTATTAACATATCAAATATAAGAAACAAACAACAGAATCATTGACAGCTGGGCCGAAGCAATAGCATAGTTGTAGGGCGTTTGACTTGCACATGGTTAACCCCAGACAGACTCAGATTTGATCTCTGGTATCCCTTATGATCCCCGAACCTGCCAAGATTGATTTCTGAGAACAAAGCCAGGAGTAACCCTGAGCATGGCTGGGTGTGAACCAAAAACCCAAATAAAAAAAAAAAAAAAGAAGAAGAAAGAAAGAAGAAAAAAATGTCACCTATTTATGAATTATTTTTAAGAATTCTCTGTCAGAAGTTGTTAGGTAGGCCACATAATATCTGAACTTTCTGAATGCTAAGTCTTGTGATTTGATTGATACTATTTTCTTATTTTCTTTCTCAGATTACTCTACATATTGAGCCCATCTTCTGTATTTTTGTGCCATTCTTGTCTCAGTTGTAATAAAAATGTCTCCAGTCATAAATGGTATTTTCTGGAAGTAAAATGAAAACTAAAACCACAGCTACTTTTTCCCAGTATGAAGCTTGTACTTTCAGTCTCTTAAGAGTCTTTCAAAAATTTTCTTATAAAATTTTTTTCTTAATTTTGATGAATTTCATTTAACTGTGTTTTTTCTTATGGATCATTCTTCCAATATTACACTTAAGTAATGATTTTCATATGCAAGCCAACACATATTCTAAATATTTTTGCTATTATATTTGATTTATTTCATTTTGGGGGGTTAAAGAACCTTAATGTTATTAATAGTACCAGTTAAGGTACTAATATGTTAATACTAATAATGCATTCTTGTTATGGTAACTTTATAATCAAAGAGTTTAAGTGTTCCAGCTTTGTTCTGTTCAAAGTTATTTTAAAATGCCATGTCTTCAAAGTCTGTCTTTTCATAAGAAATTTTAAGTCAGTTTGTCAGGTTTTTTTTTTTAACACTACAGAATGATATATTATATGACTGTGAAGGCAAAATCCTACACTTTTGAAAAATCTAATGCAGCAATTATGAACAGAATAATCCATGATAATCAAGTGTGATTCATCCAAAGATAAAAGGATGAGCCAACCTATACAAATTAATATAACTTATTAATATAATATTAATATAACAAGACACATGGTCATGTCCCAAGTAGTTGCAAATCACCCTCTCAGACCACTCTGCTTTCCACAGTTTATCTTGCCCAACATCCCAGTATCCCCAATATCCCAATTAGCTCTAAACTAATTCTATGCTTCTCTTAACTTGGAAATTCAAGTGTGGCAACAGATGGCTCTGAAATTGGAGCCAGAATGTCCCCCAAGATCTCTTAACTCCAAGGCTCTCTGATTCCTGGAAGGGAAACTTGAGGAAAAGTGCAGCAGTGGTGCTGGGAATAGAGCATCTCTGTTCCATTTTTTCAGCAAACTGTACGAGATCACGGAGCTGTTCTTAGAAAATGTTGATCAAGTTAGCCGTGAACGAGATAGGTTGAATTCTTAGAATTTGGTTAACCAAATCAGCCTCTGAGTGCATTAGGATCCTAAATTAAAGCTTTAGGATCGGTTCGAACAGAACCCGAAATTCAAAGGTGTCAATTCAAAGTTGTACTTGCTCCTTGGAAGAAGGTAGGTCAATGCATCCAGACCTCAACCTAGTTGGAGGGGCTTCGCCTTTTTTGAAGAAAATATTTCAACAGAAACTCTTGTGGACATCCTTTGACACCTTGGCTAAATGCAGGACTGTTTCATTGGTATCTTTGGACTATTGGGTAGATTCCAGCTCTTAAGTAAATGTTCATGCTTTTGTAAATGTCCTAAAACTTCAATTACTATATCATACTCCCTCCATGCTAGGAATTTAGGACTTTAATTAGCTCCAACCTTCATTTTTCTTCCCAACAAAAAGTGTGAAAACGAAAACTTTGATCCAAAAAATGTGATTTGCCACCTAGTGTGTTGCACAGATTTCATTCACTGTTGCTCTCATTCCACAAATTCTTCCTGTTTAAAACCTTATAGAAGAGATAATCCAGTGAAGGAAGAGTTAGTCATAAATCTTACCAGTGCCCAAATCCTGCTTGATTTTAAACATAATCTGGGAGTAGGGGTTAAGAAAGAACAGATCTGAAAAGATGACAGTAATTGAGAACAAAGGAAGGCTACCACCATGTGGTAGCGTGGCCGAGCGGTCTAAGGCGCTGGATTAAGGCTCCAGTCTCTTCGGGGGCGTGGGTTCGAATCCCACCGCTGCCAAGGTGTACATTTTACTCCGAAAACCCACATTTATATAAAGTAAATTATATATAAATTATTCCTGGCTCTGCGCTCAGAAATCACTCCTGGTAGGCTTGGGGGATCATATGGATGCCGGGATCAAACCCGGGTCCGTCCCAGGTTCGCTGCGTGCAAGGCAAAAGCCCTACCTTTTTGTACTATAGCACCGGCCCCTACAATATATAATTTATATATAATTATATATAAAGGGTATGAGGATGCTAGAGTCAACTTCAGGCATTTTCAAGTTTCCAGTCAAATATTAACAGCGGGTGGTTTTATAAATTGTTAATGTCCTGATAAATTTTCAAAAACAGAATTCACATGAAGACCAGGAGTAGCGAAGAAACAGAAGTTGTAAAACCTAGTCGTGGCAGGAAGAATTGCAGAAGAAAGAAATGGAGCACGGAAATTGATAGAAGTGCTGCGAAGGAACCAAAGTGGTTTTTGTTAACAATTAATGTAGATAAGAACCAACCACTGATTTTCACGCCTTACCTCCATGCTATCTCCCGGGCCCCTGATTTTCAAATGGAAAGATGAAGCTACCCCACCCCACCCCAGTACCGAGAGGTGGGCAATCTTGGGCACTGAGGAAAAAAGCAAGCAAGAAAGGAGAGAGATGAAGAAAGAGAAAAGAAGGGAGAGGAAAGGAGGGAAAAAAAGAGGGCGGGAAGGAGGAAGAGGAGGAGAGGGGAGGACAGGAGAAGGGAGGAGAGGTAACGTTTCCCTAACAAGAGTCCAAACCCAGGGCTCTTCGGACTTGGGCGGGACCACAGCTTGGTTTTTGTTATTCATGAACTGGTTGCTTCCCCTTTCGTGCACCCTTCGATAGCTCAGCTGGTAGAGCGGAGGACTGTAGTCTATAACCTGAAAGACATCCTTAGGTCGCTGGTTCGATTCCGGCTCGAAGGAGGTGCCAGTGGCTCTTTTATTTGCACAGCACATCAAAGGTTTGGGGATATCCTACAAAAATTCCAGCTTTTCGGCACTGCACTCGAAGACAATCAATCCTACAGTCCTTGCCACAGTTGACTTCCTTAACTTGGCTTCCTAGCATCAAACGTTCCTTGTGGCTCCTGCCTTAAGGGCCAGCCAGACCAAACATGCAACAAACTAGAGGGGAGGTGTCATTTTCTTCCCACTCTTGGGACCAGTCCTGCCACTGTCTGGCTCGCCCTGGAAAGGGCCCTTCCAGTTCTAAGCTGGGGGCCGTCTTGGGCTATCCTGGATCTTACAAGGCCGCAGTAAGGCACAGGGTCAACCGTAGGATTCTCTGTCTTAGTCATAACTCCCGAGTGAGGACAGATGTGCAACCTGGACGAAAAACCTATTTTTACTGACTGTACCTTTTTTTTTTTTTCTTATTCTCACCCCACGCCTGATGGTTAAAGTCTCCAATTAGTGAATAGATGGACTCAGTTACTTCTTATTATATTTTTTTTAGATTTACTTATTTGTTTTGTCACTTATTTATTTTTTAATTTTTATTGTGGCCAAAGAGAATTACACATCTTTCAAAGTAATATTTAACTACATAGTGACAATGAATGAGGGGCATTTCCAACCACCAGTGTTGTTCTCCCTCCACCCCTGTTCTTGGCATGCACCCCATATCTCCTTCCTTTACCCCTCAGAATGCTAATGTAACTGGTCCCCATTTGTACAGCTTGTTGTAGATTGGGCATCGATTCTGCTGTCGTTGACTTTTGGTTTGGTGTTCAAGTCTGATCAATTTTATTTCCACTAACTTCTAACGAAGACAGAGAGGAAAAGTCAGAGATGCGCAGAGAAGGGAGCTCGAGAGCCAAGCCCGGAATTGGCGTTCCAAGAGCAGCCTGAGAGCCAGAACAAGGGGCATTGGGGCAGGGAACAGAACTGAGTCGAGGTTGAGAGCCAGTCTTCAGAAAGAAAGGGACAGTCACCTCCGCCTCTAGGGACTAGGACCCGAGGGCCAGCTTCACTCGGGGCTGCGCCCTCGGACTAAATTGGCTGCGTCCTAGGGCCAGACCCGAGCTGGGCGCGGACACCCTCGAGGCCCATAGGGTCCAAGTGGGCCCAAAGTTTGATCCTCGGCATTTCATGAATGAGTGATGGCAGCAGTCTACAGGGCGCTTCCTTCGATAGCTCAGCTGGTAGAGCGGAGGACTGTAGATTGCTGAGTCAAAGACATCCTTAGGTCGCTGGTTCGATTCCGGCTCGAAGGAGATGACGCGTTCTTTTTTCCGGAGGTGTGTAATCTCAAATTCACTTCTTTCCTGCCTCTTCTGTATTGCGCACAAAATTATCTTGGGGAGTTTGGTGGCTAAGTGCCTGTAATTCTGATGTCTGAACATTAGAGTCTGCCCTTGGCATAGTCTTTGAACACTTGGTAAATAAGATTATCTAAAAGTGGGGTGGTTTGCTAAAGCCAGGTAGCACAAGACCACAAGGTCACTCAGCTCTCTCCAGCATTGTGTATTTTTATGGGGCAGAGGAAGACCGTCCCAGAAATTATACTTGCTATGGGTGGGTGTCTAAAATGATAAGTAACTTAGTTGGCATAGTTTTCCTCCTTGTTGTGTCAAGCAATAAGGGAGGATTCTGTGGCACAAAAGAGGCAATTGAGCGTCTGCCTTAGTGTCCTGTAGCACTAACAAGAAGGCAGCACTATGCAGGAGAGGAAGAACTGCTCCTCCCTCATTTCCTCTTAATATTTAACTGACAATACTGACACCCAGAAAAGACCACCTTTGAAATAGTCATCTTACTCAATTTCTATCCTCCCCGCTTCCACCAAAGCTGTGACTCAGTATTTCTAGATTTAGAAATACAAGGTCACTCTGGTTTTATCCCTCTGATTCTCCTTTGATCAAATTCTTTCTCATTCTCTCACACATGTCCAAGTCATTTTTCCCCACTAGAATCTTTGCTTAGCTTCCCATGTCTCAATTTGGCTCTCCAAAATTTGCTTCTTCAATGTTCTTTGATTCTTTTCATCTTCCATCTACCACACTGTACTGATATGACTAGTGTGCTTTAGTACTGAGCTTCTTTGAAGTCTGGGGCAACATCAGTTCCCACCCAGTGTCCTATAAAGGCTAGGCGCAATTTAAATAATTTACTATTCACAAGGCATTTCAATAACAGCTCAAAAAAGAATGAATCATATCCTGAAATAATGATTATAGACCTATATTATTGGACTTAAAACAAAACAAAACAGAAAGAAAGCTATTTCTAGTTTCTCCTAAGTTATCAACCTGATGACATGTCCCATGTAAGAATGCAAGATTTGGACAGGAGCACAGATTGTCTTGCATGCAGCCAATCTGGATTCTATCCCCAGTATATGGTCTCCCAAGCACTGTTTCCCCTGAGAGAAGAGCCGAGAGTAACCCCTGAGCATCACCTGGAGTGGCCTAAATCCTCCCTAGTCCTCCTCTTCAAAAAAAGATTCCAAGATTTTCTGTGGCAAAAGTAAATGAGTAAGCTTCCTACAACTAAATAGTAAAACATACTGATTAACCATATCAGTGAGGAAAACTGAAAATAAAAAAAATATGAAAACATTTACTGGATGGCATTGAAGAGATAGCAGTCTTTTTATTTGCTTAAATAATTGGAGAAGCAAAATTTCATAGCAAATACTGGAGAGAGCACAGGGATTAGAGCTCTACATACAAGTGACCCTTATTTGGTTCATGAACCAGAAGTAACCCTTATGCACTGACAGATGTAACTTAACCCATTCCCAAATTAATAGTAATAACTTGAAAATTCCTATAGATATGGAAATAACTCATTTTGCAAAGTCAATATGAATTTTCTATCAAAAGCTGACATGGGCATTAAGAAAAAGAAGAATTTTAGAAGAATCTCATTCACAAGCATAGCCATAAAAATTCTAAACAGGGGCCGGAGAGATAGCATCGAGGTAAGGCATTTGCCTTTCATGCAGAAGGACAGTGATTCGAATCTCGGCATCCCATATGGTCCCCTGAGTCTGCCAGGGGTGATTTCTGAGCATAGAACCTGGAGCAACCCCTGAGCACTGCCGGGTGTGAACCAAAAACAAACAAACAAAAAAATCTAAACAAATGATTAGCAAACCAAAGAGTCATATAAAAACCGATATACCACAAAATAGGGGTAGTTTTGATGTATGTAGTTTGTATCCCATTAGGTATGACTCAAAAGCAAACCAAAGTTTTACTTCTTCCTTTCCTATTTGAATGTCTTGCATTATTTCATTAAATTTCATTCTATTGCCTAAATTCCTGTCTAGAACTTTTTTGTTTGTTTAGTTGGAGGGGGTGTGTGTATCACACCTATTGGTGCTCAGTGGTTCCTGGCTCTACACTCAGAAATTGCTCCTGGCAGGGGTTACTCCTGGCTTTGCACTCAGAAATCACTCCTGGAAGGCTCGGGGGACCATATGGGATGCTGGGAATTGAACCACCGTTGGTCCTGGGTCTGCCACATCAAGGCGTCCTTCTGCATGCAAAGCAAATGCCCTACCTCCATGCTATCTCTCTGACTCCTAAGTAACAGTTTTTAAAGGTTTAAACTTCAGTCAAATAAAAATAATATGTAGGGGCCAGAGATATAGCACAGTGGTAAGGCATTTGCCTTGCAAGCTGCTGACCAGGAACCAACAGTGGCTTGAATCCTGCTATCCCATATGGTCCCCTGTACCTGCCAGGAGCAGAAATTGAGTGCAGAGCCAGGAGTAACCCCTGAGCAATGCCGGGTGTGACCCAAAAGCAAAAACAAACAAAAATAATATGTGACATCTATGTTAGCTGCCATTTTTTTCCTCTGGGAGTTTCTTTGGTATAAAGATTTAGTGATGGCACTTTATCTTATTTTCCTATGTTGTTTTGTACTTGATATTTGGGGACGGGGGTACACATCCAGCAGCACTCAGGCCCCTTCTGGCTCTGCACTCAGAAATCACTCCTGGCAGAAGTGACCATATGGGATGCTGGGGATCAAACTTGGGTAGATTGCATGCAAGGCAAATGCCCTACCCACAGTGTTATCACTCCAGCTCCACTTAACTTTTTTTTTTTCAAATTAAAAGGGAATAAAGAGATAAGAACAAGTAAGTTTTATTTTAAGGAATTTGCAATAATAATAATAATAATGAAAAAGAAAGGCTTCCAAACTCATTGTATTATTTTGATCGAAGTTCCCCGTTCTTAACTGTGATTCTATGTGTAGATATTTCTGTATTGCCTGTTGTCTTTTGCATCAGACATACTTTGCTGTGGGAGGGGAGATTGCTCTTGGGTTGGTGGCATGCAATGCAAACTTCCTACCAGCTGGATTATCACTCCTCTCCCATCTTACATTTTTAACATTCCTGCAAATTCCAGAGCTCTTTCTGAGAAATGGACAGTCAACAATTCCTCCAAGATCACAAGCCTTAAACTCATTAAGACTAAGACACAAGATAGATGGTATAAGGTGGGTGAGGAGGGAGAAAGCTAGGGCTTTTAAAATCTATATTTTGTTATTACATTACAATTTTAATGCGGGGCCGGGCTTGCCTGCGCTAACCTAGGACAGACCGCGGTTCCATCCCCCGGTTCCCCATATGGTCCCCCGTGCCTGCCAGGAACGACTTCTGAGCGAATAGCCAGGAGTAACCCCTGAGCGTCACCGGATGTGGCCCCCCAAAAAAATTTTTTAATGTATGAGAGTACATTTTATGTTTTAAAAAAACAAATGAAATTAGGGACTCGAGAGATAGCACAGCGGTAGGGCGTTTGCCTTGCACGAGACCAACCCAGGGGACGGTGGTTCGATTCCCAGCACCCCATATAGTCCCTGAGTCTGTCAGTGGCGATTTCTGAGGGAAGAGCCAGGGTGAACCTGAGCGCCACCGCGTGTGATCCAAAGAACAATAAATAAACAAATAAATAAAACTATCTCTAGAGGTGAAAAGATACGTAGCTCAGTGGTTTAGAATGAATACTTTGCATGTAGGAGACCCAGATTGGTTCCCTGGCACTGTATAGTTCACCCAAGCTCTGCTGAGGGACACTCACAAGAACTGAACCAGGAGTATCTTTCCAACATTACCAGATATAGCCAAAAAAAAAAAAAAAAAAAAAAAAAAAAGAAAACAAAAAAAATTTTTGGAAATGTTCTATTTTATGTAAAAATAAGGGTTTCTATAATAAAATAAGCTTGATCCTATTATAAGCTGAATCTCAACATCATTTATAAATTGATGATACTTAGCATACATCCTTTAGGCTTCCTTGAAGCTTTATTTTTTCCTCTAAAAAGGTCCAGAGGGATAGAATTCAGATAAACTACGTCCCAGGGTGACATGCATATTCTTCCTCTAATCTCAAGACTTAGTTGAAGTTCGTCTTGAAAGGACGGTTGCTCAATCTGTATTTCAGAATAAAAATTTTATGAGCACCTATTAAACTATTTATTAGGCAACTAATATGTACTTGATACTTGAAATAGAGATGAAAATGAGATTCCTAGGTTTTCAGAGTCTGGCAGCAGACCCAGTGAAAAAGCAGAATTCCCTCACCATAGATTCCCACACCATAGATTAAGTTTCGAGGTTGAGATCTTCGGAACCTGCTGGATTCATGTTGAAGAGCAGTTAAGGGTTAGAAGTGAGATGAGTGGGTAGAGGTGGCTTCCCAGAAGATACTGATACTCTTAAGAGTAAATAGTTGTAGAACCAAAATAGGAATTAGTTAAGTCCTTAGGGCCATGGAGGGAACGCATTTGGGAAAACATGATAAGTGGTCCAAAATAATGTCCCAACTGTATGACTTCATATATGCTATTGACAGAGAATAAAGTACAAGATAGAAAGAAACAGAAGCTAGAAATCATGCAGGGAATCTTCCTCTATTTTGTCACACCCTTGGGGATTCCTATAAGGTCCCAATCTTGAAACCCAGGGAGAGAATCCCAAATATCATCTTAAGTCTTAAGGGAGAAGACACAATGACTGTTGTTTGGGAAATAAATATTTCCCCTGAGTGTCATGCAGGAGAAATTGGGATGATGTCTATAGGTCAGGTCAAACCCTAGCCTTTCTCTTATCTCCACTGTATTGCCTCCAGAATTTTGGTTGCTGATTAGCTTGAGATGGTTGACAGATTAAGGCAAAAACATTCCCAGTCACCTCTTGAATGAAAAGTTAACTTTCTTTTTGGATTCGACACATACAGAGTTCGGGAAATTTCCATTGAAAGGCCTATCTCCCTTGGGGCTTTTAGGAATTGTTTTCTCATTGTTTTATCACCTCATCATTTGAGTCTTTTTTTTTCTCTGGCAGGCACTCTTGCTAAAAGGGTTTCTGATGTCTAAAGACATCATCAGTCTTACTGGAAGGAAGCTTCAGTGGAAGGAAGCATCCTCGCTGGAAATGGAAAGATCCTATGCCCTGATGGAGAAATTTGTTAGAAACCAGTGACAACTTCAGTCTTCTTTCCTGCACTCAAACAACTTCAGATTTCAAGGCATATAAAATAATTAAGATGAAAGTCTGTACATAAAAATCATCAACTAAAAGTGAAGACTTTTAAATGGAATATTTTTCAATCACTAGATTAAAAAAATCTACAAGTAAGTGCTTTAAATCTTTTCATTGTTAATTTTACTCCATTCATTCACACCCTTGCCTTCCAAACCCAAGTTATTCTAATAATATCATAACCAGGGCATTGTGAGATCATTGTCCTCAATTTCAAGTATACTCAGTCAAGCCTAAAACAGTGATCATTTCACAAAAGATACCCTTGTTAATAGGAGGAAAATGTGGACCCATTGTCTAAAGAGGTTATGCAATATAATCTCCTTAGACTTGACTAGAAAGTGTCCCTGCACTCAAGTTGGCTCGTTGGTCTAGGGGTATGATTCTCGCTTTGGGTGCGAGAGGTCCCGGGTTCAAATCCCGGACGAGCCCGAATTTTATTGACCTGAAAATCTGCTTGGTTTCTTTTGAAGTTCTCCGGGCCATCGAGATAGCATAGAGGTAAGGCGTTTGCATTCCATGCTGAAGGACAGTGGTTCGAATCCCGATATCCCATATGGTCCCCCGTGCCTGCCAGGGGCGATTTTTGAGCATAGAGCCAGGAGTAATGCCTGGGTGTGCCCCAAAAAACAAAAAACAAAAAAACAAAACCAAAAAAAATGAAGTTCTCAAAATGTCAAAAGTAAATCCCAAAGCATGTTTTTTGAATGAAGTTAAAAAGGGGCCGGAGAAATACCATGGAGATAAGGCGATTGCCTTGCATGCAGAAGGACAGCGGTTTGAATCCCAGCATCCCATATGATCTCTAGAGCCTGCCAGGATCGATTTCGGAGAGTAGAGCCTAGAGTAACCCCTGAGCACTGCCGGGTGTGACCCAAAACCACACACACACACACACACACACACACACACACACACACACACACACACACACAC
>PVKC010030038.1:0-14937 GCA_004027635.1 Crocidura indochinensis | reverse complement strand
AAAGAAAGAAAGAAAGAAAGAAAGAAAGAAAGAAAGAAAGAAAGAAAGAAAGAAAGAAGGAAAGAAAGAAAGAAAGAAAGAAAGGAAAGAAAGAAAGGATTATAGAAAGAAAAAGAAAGAAAGGGAAGGAGGAAGGAAAGGAAGAAGGGAGGGAGGCAAAGAGGGAGAGAGGAAGGGAGGAAAGAAATAAGGGAGGGAATGAGGGAGAGATGGATGAAAAAAGGAAGAAGGAATGAACGGAAAGATGGGTGGTAGGGAGAAAAACCTGAAAGAATAAATAGGTAAACAAGTTTAGTAGTAGTTTGAATACAGACATACATGAGTACACAAACTCATTTTATACTCAACAAATCAGCATTATCCTATGGCAATAGCATGCAAAACAACAGAAAGTTTTCTGAATGTTATAACACACAGGGAGAAATACAGATTTTTGAACTTTATAAAAATGTATTTGATAATGCCCATTTAATGAAATGCATATTTGCTAAATACAAGCATGAGATCTGCTTAGCTAATTTCACACATGCTTCTATTGAGACGCTACAGATCAGAAAATGTCAACTTCCCCGTGGATCAGTTTAACACCTATCTTTAAGCAGGCTCTTTTTATATTGACTTGGCCATAAAGGATGTTGATTTGCTATATATCCAGCTTTCAAATGGAACAATTATGTATTTTCCAGTCAAGCTTAAAATAGGTCACACTGAAAGTTTAATGAGATTTCTTCTCATGAGGAACATTTCCCTGAAGACTTTAAGACCACTTTCCTAACCAAAGAACAGAAACTCGTCTTTATATCCAGATTTTTAGATTTATTTTCTTAATAATTTAGTTATCCATAAGTTCTCTTCCATGCAAAGTCAAAAATGTTGATATTGTTACTATGTTTAATGCATCATAATGCATAATGAAATTGTTCGATGCAATCGTGTTGATATATATTGTGAGGTTTATAGGACTTAAATGAACCATTGATTTTCTTCCTTCAAGTAAAACTTTCACATTTTAGAAATTGAAAATAGCCTGAGCATATATTTTTGAGTCATTTCCTTCTGCATAAATGCAAAGGCAATGTCCTTGGCAAAGCTAACTCAAGAAAGTCATGTTCAAACCCCTCATTATATTCAGGATGTCTGAAATTTAAATAGTTTAATGTCTGCAATCAGATAATCAGATAATTTGGTAAATTAGCAATATTCTCTAAATTACCTCCTAAAGTAATCATGTATTTAAAATCAATTAAATTCGAAGAAGAAATTCCCATGTTTGTTTTTTGAATATGTATCCCAAAGTCAAAAGTCAGTTGAATGACTGAATGAAAACTTCATGAAATTTGTTTATTTTTATCAGATTTTTGAAAGGAGAAGGATAGGTAAACTTTTAAAATTTCAATTATACATACACATTCATTTGGTTGGCATTTTATTGCTACAAATATTTCTGCAAATTTTTTAATTGAGGGAAATATGTAAATAAAGATTCTGAAGAGAACTTAGAAATTTATTTCAGTAGATTCTTTACCCAAGTCATTGAACCTCAGTGTGGTGCTGTTTTATTTTATTTTATTTAATCAACTTGTATAAGCTTCGCTTCTGAAAATTACTGAATTTCTGCTGTTGTCGTCCTTGTTGTTTTTCTGGTTTTGGTGTTAGATCTAGTAGTGCTCAGAGCTAACTTACTCCTGGCCTTGTTCAGGGAACTCTATGGGGTGCCAGGAATCAAATCTAGGCTGTCTAGATGCAAAAGCAGTTTCCTATCTGCTGTGCTATTTCTCCAGCTCTAGTACTGCATTTAGAAGCTGTATGAATATATTTTTTGAGAATCTGTAAGAAGTCAACTGGGAAAGTGCTAGAAATAAACTGAAGAAGATACTTCTTTAATGATAGGAAAAACAGTATGTTCATGAGGATGTAAAGCTATGTAGAGATCTATGAAGAGAAATAGACAACTTGTAAGTAGGATATTTACTATGAAAAGTTCCAGCAATTTAGGTGAAAGCTTTCAATCTGACCTCATATATGATCTAGAAATTAACTCAAGTAGAAATCTCACAAAATTGTTTCCTGACAAACTTATGATTTCATTAGAAACCCTATGCACTAGATCAAAATCAATAATGTGATAGGGCTTAGGGAGTACCCAGATTGCTTTCAGGTATAAACTCTGAAGTTTTTATTTGCCAGATGGATGTCTTTCTCAAACTGCTCCATGGTTCTGTATATATTTCCAGCCCTGGAAAATGAATAATACCAGTTGGTTCCCTAAAGGGATTACATGAGAATGCATGTTTCTGAGTGTCTTCGAAAATATTATCTAAAATAATCTCCCTACAGACAACTTAGCAAGTACACAACAGTGGTGGAAACTTGAGTCAATTTATCTCACACCACTCAAGATTCTTCAATGCCCCATTTAATTTAAATCGAAAATTAAGTTCTTAAAATGAGCCCAAAGATTTTATGTAATCTATCCCATCTATTTATTCTTTATTTTTTTATTTTCTATAGTATAACCCTGCCTCGGGCTCTGTTAAATAGTTTTTTCTGGATTCTTACCAAACTTAGACCTTCTTAGGGGCCTATCTTGGGACTTTTGGACAGTCTTTATCTTGGGGTCTCTAAAATTTGATCTATAGAACAAATCTGTTTATCTGTTCTTTCTTGGGTCTTTGTACAGTCTGTTTCTCAAAGATTGGTCTACTTTCAAGTAGCCCCATATTTCATGTCCTTACCACCCTCTTTTTTTTTTTTTATTTTGGTGGCACACCCGGTGACGCTCAAGGGTTACTCCTGGCTATGTGCTCAGAAATCGCTCCTGACTTGGGACACCATAAGGGACTCTGGGATGGTGTCTGGTCGGTCCTGTTTCGCCATTGCTCCTGCCCCATCTTTTATTTTCACCCATGTAAAGCTTCAATCGTGAACATGTTCTCCACCATTAATTACCTAATAATTCATCTCTGACCTCTAGAACAGTGTTAGGCATAAAATAAATTCTCAAAGAGTACATGATAAATAAATAAAAAAATGAACAGAGTTAGTGAGCCTTTGTGTGACCATTTGACCAATTCGCCTTCTCCTGACATGGTTGTTCGCCATGTTCCTATTATTCTTTTCAGACTGCAGCATATGGCAGGTTAATTATTTGTCCCAAGGAGATACGGTTGGTCAGTAGTCCAGGTGGCCTGCAGCTCCCTTGGAAATGACCATTTGTCCATTTCTTTGTATTTACAAAAATCACTGCACAGCAGTCAGCCTTTGAATAAGAATCCAAGAGGTTCCAAAAGACACCACTTGCCTTTGTGTCGTTTTAGGGGAAAAAGAAAATGCCCAAACAAACTCAATCTTGCCAAGGTGCACAAGTTTCCTGTTTCCCTGAAATATAAAATTAGCTCATGATTGCTTGTCAGCCACAGCTGACAGTGCCTGGGTCCCTGTGTCTCTACCAAACACTGTGACCATTGGCTGTCAATAAAGCCTGCAATGAGCAAGTTGAACATAACCGATGAGAGAAGTGGCACACCTCAGTCACACAGATTCGCCTCAAAATATCTGAATGTACAAATCCTGTTGGAAGTTGAATGCATTATGAAGAATTTAAAGATGCCTGTATTTTAAATAAAATATTATAGTTTATCTCCTTGCTCCTCAGCTTCTTTTCTTAGAAATACAATGAGTACAGATTGCAGGAAGTGACAGATGGTCTGGGAGAGAAAATGTGAATGACAGTTACTTTTTTGCATTAGGGCAAACATGATGAGAGATACTCAGATCATAGAATTTGAGGTATAGGTACAGTCGTGGAAGATAATAATATTGTATTATATACAATATAATAAATTTATCTGGGATTAAATGTAAATGACTATACATGGAATTGACATAGTTCTTTGATTAAGCACAACTGAATCATAAGAGTTCAGAATGAGGGGCCTGGGAGATAGCATGAGGTAAGGCATTTGCCTTTCATGCAGAAGGTCATCGGTTCGAATCCCGGTGCCCCATATGGTCCCCCGTGCCTGCCAGGAGCAATTTCTGAGCATGGAGCCAGGAGTAACCCCTGAGCACTGCCGGGTGTGACCCCCCCCCAAAAAAAAATGAGTTCAGAATGATAGCACAGCAGGTAGGGTGCTTGTCTTGCCAGTGGCTGACCCTCATTCTTTTTCTTTTTTTTTTTTTTTGGTTTGTCCATTTCTTTGAGAAATGTTAATGAATGGCAAAATAATATGGTTATGGTCAGTAAAGGACAAATATGTGAGGATTAAGGGAACATAATGAAATCTCAGAAATGTCAATCTTAAAATGGGAAGAGAAGCTAAGTACATATTTCCAAGAGTATGCTAGAGTTCCTCCAAATCTTGAGAGGTTCAAAATTGAGTTAGCCAACTGGAGAAGAGATTGAGTGACAGAGAAACCAATTAACAAAAAAAGGGAAAAGTTTAAGGAAAGAATGAGGCAGAAATGAATAAGAGACATATGTTATATTACAAAAGGATTTATTTTTGCTATTCTAAGGGATTCAAGTTTTGATTGAAGATCCACCACATGATTATATCTAAAATAATGATTTTAGTAAAAAAAGGGGGGGCATGACCTTGTTACTATAATACATTACTGTAATATTTATTATTTTAATAAATAAGTAATAAGTATATCAATATTCAAGCAACTGGATCAAAGAAGGTGCAGTCAATTAGAAAAAGAATAAATCATCACTTGTGAAGGCCAGCGAATCAAAACACTGATGCCTAATTCAGTTTAAGGTATCTTTGTTTGAAATGCTTGGTAGTGTTGGAAAGAAAGAGTTGGAGATTTAAAGAGAGGTCAGTGTTAGAAGAAATGCAGTAGAAATCTTGAAGCCCTTCACTAGAGCACTTATGGCCTGTTCTATTCTTTCTTTCCTGTCTACCCTTAATAAAAAAGTTTTCACAGAAGCAAGTGATTTTTTGTTGTTTCCTGAATTCTTTGTCTTTAGAATTTTGCTTATATCATAGTGGGAACTCAGAAACTAAAATCAACTGAAAATATCAATGATTCAGCCTTATAGAATGATCACCTGTGGTGGAGAATGGAAATACATGCAGACATGTAATAATAAATATTACAATGTCAGGCATTGGATGAATGATGTCATTTGATGCTGAGACAGAAGCCCCAGGGAATAAGAAGAAATGGGAGATAATGGTGTCCTAGAACACAATGAAACATATTGCAAGAAACTGCTTTAAATGCTGTGCAGCACTAAGAAGAATTTTTTAATAAGCTGGAAACAAGGTCTAGTGTGATTCCAACACAGAGGTGGAAATAGAACCAGAGTGCTGAGAATTGAGTGATTAAGTGAGTTGAGGGTATCCATTACTCTTTTCAAGACACTTGAAATGGAGGAAAGAGAGAGAGAGAAGGAGAGAGAGAGAGAGAGAAGAGAGAGAGAGAGAGCAATAGCAATAGCTGTCCATAAATATCGGGTCAAGGAAAAATTCCATGTCTCTGTATTTACATTTTTGCTAAGAGCTGTTTAGTTAATGTGGAGTAAGGGATTAACAGTTAGTGGATTTCTAAGATAGGATAGAGTGATAACTAGAGGGATAACATCTATAGAGCTTATAAAATGGGTCTGTCTCATTTCCAGCTGTATCCTGATTTCTCAACAAGAATTTGCTGCCTACAAAACACTCTCCCAATTTTCACTAATTGAATTGATATGTTATTCGATTTAAAAAAATAGGGGCTGGAGCAGCGGCACAGTGGTAGGACATTTGCCTTGCATGAAGTTGACCTAGGACAGACAGCAGTTTGATGTTCCAGCATCTCAAATGATCCCCAAGTCAGGAGTGATTTCTGAGTGCATAGCCAGGAGTAATCCCTGAGTGTCACCATGTGTGGCCCCAAAATATATACGTGTGTGTGTGTTCATCTCTCTGTTTTACATATTCTTGGTAATCATGCTTACATTAAGACATTAAGGGCTTGTTTCCTGAGTCTGGTATCTATGCCTTTCCTAAACCTGTACTTTTGATTATCTCTTAAATACAATAAGACATGATGTGATCACACAAGCTCTACTGTCTCTTTGTTTCAACTGGATTTCTCTAGTTCCATTGGTTCCAACAAACCTTGAATCTACCACATTCTGTATGTGTGTGTGTGTGTGTGTGTGTGTGTGTGTGTGTGTGTGTAGGTAGATTCCCAGTCTAGCATAACAACACAACTTCTGAACAAACCTTCACACTTCACCTGGCCTCTCTATTCTGCCTAAGAGCATCGTACAAATATTTTGAGATATCCAAGCAACTTTGCTTGTTTCTTTGCAATATAACCTTTCCACCTCTTGCAAGTGCATTGAAAACTTCTTTTTCTTTACTTTTTTTTTTTTTTCGGCTACACCCATTTGATGCTCAGGGGTTACTCCTGGCTAAGCGCTCAGAAATTGCCTCTGGCTTGGGGGCACCATATGGGATGCCGGGGGGATGGAACCGCAGTCCTTTCTTGGCTAGCACTTGCAAGACAGACACCTGACCTCTAGCGCCACCTCACTGGCTCCGAAAACTTCATTTTCTCTATAAAATTCTTGGAGATTTCTTACACACCAGTCAATAAATGGCGTAACTATTACCTTTTGTAATGAGTGATTTAGCTTCAAGTTATTTTTCCATGAAGAACTAAAGGGTATATGACATTGACTATTCCTCAAGGAAAGTCTTGGAAATAATGTTTGCCCAAACATTATTCCTCTCCATCAAGAACATTTCCTTTACATTAATAGTTTGATATCAAAGATCTAGCTTTTATCTTCTCTTAGCTCTCAATATTCCTTTACTAAACCTAATTTTGTTGTTGTTTTTCAAAGAAGACTTATTACTTTATCTTTAACTCTTAAAGACCATTTTAGTATAGTAACTGTTGTAATTCGAATAGTATTTCAATATCTTTATAGAGGATAAAGAAAATCAGGGGAGATAAATCCATGATGACACAAATCTAACATTTATCATGTATTTTTCTTATCATATGTAGGCACAATTCATGGTTCCCAAACAGAATTATAATAGTAAGACCAAATGACACTTAATATATATCATCACTACAGATATAAAAATCATAATAACGTTTGAAATAGGATGATAATTTTAAAGTGCAATACAAAATCAGCAAACACAAAATCTTGGAAAAATGTAGCAACTAGATTTATTTGATGGAAGGTTGCTATAGCCTTTGATTAGTTGAAAAGAAAAGAAAACAAGAAAGAAAAAAGGAAAAAGAATCTACATTTACAGCAATAAGCCAAATTCAGTAAAATGAGATATCCCTCTTACTAGTTACCGTGTTCTCTCCTCAATACAGTGGGAAATTTATGTATATTTCAACTCTAGAAATTGAGGTCCTCGTGACTATCATAAATGAATTTTGTAGAGCTCATATGAGAAGGACTATATAAATGGCTATAGAGGATACACATTTTTATTTAAATTTAGATTTAAATAGGTTTCTTCCTGGCAAGAATTCCCCCTCATAATATGGAAACCTTGATTATCTCAAAATTGTTACACTCGTAATCCTTACCTTGGAGAATTCACTATAATTAGTGCTCAATAAAAATTTATTATTAATAAAGAAGAGATTTACTTTGAAGCATTTCAGGGAGAGCTAAAAGTCCAGATTGGTTTTCACTTTAGTCTCATCAGCTGGCTGCATTTATTCCAAATGCCCATGAATGAATTCAAGGGTATAATGGATGGAGCAGAGATTTGAGCACTCCTCCAAGAAAGCAGGAATCCTGACTGGGATGTGGATAGCAGATGTGTAGATCTTTGACACTAGGGAGTGTGCTGTATTTCTGGATTAGATGTTCATTAAAGGAAAGTGATGTAGAGAAAGCTTTATATTCAGGATTACCCACTAATGCTTTCCAGACCCATAGGAATATTCTTCCTCTACTTTTCTTTTCTTTTTTTTTCTTTTCACTAGCCTGAAGAGATTTCAAAACAGTCTTGGGAAATATGAACATGTTCTTATATCAACACAGAGGTTTTGGTCACCTAACTTTCAACTGACAGCAGAAAAAGAGACTAACAAAATCTTGCATAGTGTATGTGTGCCCATTTACCTTGAAAAATGATGTGTGCTGTATACACCAAAATCTAGCAAAGTTCAAGCATCATTGCTATGTCCATCCTACCGCAGTGTTCTGGGGCTGAATAAAGGGAAATTGGGGGGCATTGGTGGTGGGAATGTTGCACTGGTGAAGGGAGGCGATCTTTTATGTTTGAAACCCAACTATAATCATGTTTGTAATCATGGTACTTAAATAAAGATATTATTTAAAAATAAAAATATAAAAAAGACATAAAACAAGGACATGAAATTCAGACCAAATTATTTAATTCATGAATATCTCTGCTATCTCTTAGTGTTGCATAAGAGCTACTGGATGACATATCTTCTCACATATCTTGTGAAAAATGGCTAATAAAATTCCAAACAACACCAAGAATCCAAAATAGTGGGACAGGAAGAATGGTGATGCAGTCTCTATGGTTTCAGGGTAATTCATAGATTTTGGGCAATTTGCTCAATTTCATTATGTTGAGAAATAATGTATTCAAGAAATCTTCATAATTGACTTATGTGTAAGACTCTTCTAGCATTTCAGAATATACCTAATAAATTGTAGTAAGAGCAATACTGTTGGATTGCATTATTGGGGTCATAATGTCAATGCCAATGAAACAGAATGAGCCAGGCAACCAAATGGGCTAATTTAGATCCATTTCTTCACACTGACTTTGGTTCTAATTTGTTTTTTACTCTACTTGACTCCCGTTGAACTCTGCTTTATGGACAAAGACACTTTGATTTCAACTAGAGGAAAACCAGCTCTACAATAGAATTTCTTCTGAATAAAGAAAAATATTTTTGTTGTTGTTGTTGTTTTGTTGTATGTGAATACCTGGTGGTATTTAAGAGTTGCTCCTGGCCCTATACTCAGGTATCACTCCTGGTGAGCTCTAGGGATCAGATGGGATATTGGGCCTTGCATCTAATTGGGTCACATACAGGGGAAATGACCTAACTCACTGGCTCTGAATAAATACAATTTTCAAGAGACTTTCTCTGCCACATAAAGAAGGGCAGGTTTGTTGGGTGATGATATAAAAAAGATTCTATCAAGGAAATATGAGAGGTGGAAAGTTATAATAACAATTGATTATCTAACACTCTAATTCTTCCTTAAAATATTTTTGAAAACACATTTTTGCTAAATTGCAATTTATTGTATTCTTAAGTCTTGGAAGATTAGAAAAGTAGTAATAGTAATAGTAAATTGCAATTTATTGTATTCTTAAGTCTTGGAAGATTAGAAAAGTAGTATAAGTAATAGTAATAGTAATAGTAAGATTAGAAAAGTAGTAAATCTTCAACAATAAGAAGAGAATTTTGGGGGGAAAGCAGTTCATTAACAAGGACATCAAAATTGTTTCTATTAATTGCAAAAATACATAATGACTTATTATTTTAGTTACATAGATAAGGAAAAGAAGACATACAAATTAGTATCTACCTACAAATGAGGATTAATTGAGATGACTTTGAGTTTGGAATTTGAGCATTTTGAGGTCAGTGATAAATTAAGGCTTTTATAAAAATTTTTAATGGGCCTATCTATGCGTGATTTATTTTTCAGAGGTCTATTGTGTGGTATTTACAGCAAGATAAGAATGGATTTTAATTGATCCTTGATCATATTTTTATTCTTTGAAACTTGTTCTGCCTCATTTTCTCCATAATAATAAATATAATTGTATCCATCCCTCATTATAAAGTTTCTCCTTTTTCTTCCTTGACATCATGCCTCCATTGACTAATGAGGTCGAGGCAGTTCCTGAGATTATTAGTAAAGGAATGTTATCTGCAACTTTCGAACTGTCTTATCTACAGAATAGGCTTGGTAAAATTAGTGTTTGTAAAATGAACTGAGAACTTACTGCTTTCTACACGTGTAAGCTATCCAGATTCAAGTCAAAGTTATACAAATGTCAGTCCATGAGCCACCATCATCTGTTTTTAAATCATTAATACAGAGTTTAGCATTCACTTTGACTTTTCCTTCCCCTTAATCATTTTAGTTATTACTAGAGTATTTTTTTAAATCACTCTCCTTTTATTTTCTTTTCATGCCTGGGATACTTTGCAGAAATTTTACATGGAAAACATTCCACGTACAGTCTGGCTTTTCATAGTTGAAATTAAATTTTTTATTCAAGGCAGAAGTAGAGAATAGTATTCTGACTTTTTAGTGCTTTGGGGAGTGGGTTTGGAAGTAGAGGGAAAATGACTTTCTATCTTTGCCTTTAGTTAAATAACCATGTCTATAATTCAGTAGAGTGTCTATATGTGATTCATCTTTTTCTCATACATTGCTTGTTAAGAATAACCTTGTGTTTCCTTTTCTGGCAGTTTAAAGTAAATTATTGTGCAAGAATTTTTCTGCAGCAAAATACAGAAAAATATAGTATTTCAGAAAAATAGCAAATTAGGAAAAAATACTATTCTCGAGTAATAGTAAACAAGACAAGGCTCTTGCCTTCCATGTGGCCTACATGAGTTTGATCCCCAGCATACCATATGGTCCCCTCAACATAACCAGGGGTAATTCTTGAGCACAGAGCCAAAAGTAACGCCTGACCACTGCCAGACGTGGCCCCTAAAAACAAATAAAATAAAAGATAAAAATATTCCTGCATTCTTCATATCTTTAAATAAAATTGCACATAAATTTGACATTTTACCTCTTATAGTCCTAAAATTGTTTTATCACAATTGTTTAATTTGTGTAAAATGAATAAATGCTGTAAGGGCATGACTCCTTTCCTATTTCCAGCATATTGCATTGTATGTGGATTTGTATTTGGTATAAAATACAAAGACAAATATAGGCTAAATTGCATATGTATATGCATATATATATGATTGAATTTGGAACTGTGCTCCAGGTTTTACTCGTGGGTAACTATTGGTGGGACTTGAGTACCGTAGTGGGACACAAGATTGAATCCATGTTGGCAGTTTGCAAGGCAAGCATCCTACTCACTATAAAAAGTTAAATTACTCAGCAATGAAAATTGGTTTAAATTAATTAAATTCATCTTAAACATGGTCAATTCTTGCCATTTTAATGTAACATAAACTTTGTAAAATATGATAACAAAACTCATTTATCACTATTTATGTTCCCTGAAAAGATAAAGTTTCCCGGAACCCATGAATGTCAATTTATCTCAATCAGCCATTCCTCTTGGTTACCAGGCATAAATGCATCTTCTTCTCACTAAAGAGATCAGATCCAGTCTGATCTCTTCCAGAGATATGAATTCTTCATTCAGTTCAAAGAAAAAGGTTACTGACTTTTCAATAAGAAAATGAAAGAAGGGTATTTGCTATCATTGTCTTCAGATTGTTTTGATAAAACATGTTGTTTGAAGGTCTTTTGTGAAAACAATTATTCTTGGTGGAAAAATCACTATTTGCATCATAATTCAACTCTTCTTAGAGACTAAGAGCAAACAAATAAAAATTAACCGCAGCATTTTACATTGGTTCTCAAAGAAGATGTTTGTATTTTGGTTTATATTTTTAGAAGGACTAGAAAAAGTATGTAAAGATGTTTTATGTATAATATTTCTATATATGGATTTATATATACATATACATTTAAATATTTAGAAAAATATTTGTAAATTGAGACTTGGTTTACTTAATCATTTTTTATTTATTCATTTAAAATTAACAGTGTGGTTTTGTGAATTAAACATTTTATGACCATAAAACTTTCCCTTTCCATACATAATAGCATGCAAGTTTAATTGTCCAGAAAGACATAATGAAAACACAATTCAATCGATGTCTTTAAAAATGGAGATTTCATCCTAAAATATTCAAAATAATCCTAGATATAATTTGTTTATATTCTTCTTCTTCTCCATTTTCAATAAGATCTTCAGATTATCTGAAAAATCACAGAGTGCAACCTGTAAGAAGAAAAAGGTTAAAAAAACGGACATTTTAAGGTTTATCTCCTCTCAAATTTTGAAGCTAAATAAACTTAGTTAGCAATGGGCTATTTATAAATTACATTCATTACACCCTAGACTCAAATGAATTAACAAGAATCAGAATACAATAGAAGTATTAGAAAAGTGATTATGAGGTCATTTGCTTCATATTTAAGAAAATAGCAGCTATTAACCCAAATTAATCACTGAAACTTTCCTAATAACATATAATATTAGATAGCTCAATATGAATTTTCAGTTCAATAGTTTCTCATTTAAGGCTTCAATGATGTATTTTAGTGTAAATAAAATTCCTCCAATGAGTTGAAAACCTACTTAGCTACATCAGGTGGTGATATTAGCTTTTTGTACAAATCAGAAAACTGTATTGTCTTTTACAATTGTTTATCAGTCTTTGTGAAGCATAAAGAACTTTCTGTAGCATACTATTTAAATTACAGTAATATGGTTAAGAAAAAATATGGCCTAATTTTCAATACCATAAATCAGTGGTCCTCAAACTACGGTCCGCGGGCCACATACTGTATTTGTTCCCATTTTGTTTCTTCACTTCAAAATAAGATGTATGCAGTGTGCATAGGAATTTGTTCTTAGTTTTTGTTTTTACTATAGTCTGGCCTCCAACCATCTGAGGGACAGTGAACTGACCCCCTGTTTAAAAAGTTTGAGAACCCCTGACATAAATGAAGAAAAAATACAATTAAGCAATTTATGGTTTATCTCCTCTATGAAAGCAAATTAAGACTAAGGAAATGGGGTCTGGAGAGATAGCACAGCGGCGTGTGCCTTGCAAGCAGCCGATCCAAGACCAAAAGTGGTTCCCCCGTGCATGCCAGGAGCTATTTCTGAGCAGACAACCAGGAGTAACCCCTGAGCACTGCTGGGTGTGGCCCAAAAAAACAAAACAAAACAAAAAAGACTAAGGAAATAAAAATGCCCTGAAGAAGGAACACTCAAAAAAAAAAAGAAAGAAAGAAAGAAAGAAACACTCAAAAACACAGATAAAGCCATAATAATAGAAAGATGTAATGTCTTCAAGAATTATACTTCTGAGCCAAAATCAGACTCAAATTTAGAAGTGCACAGCACTGCAGTCACCCAGAAGAAATATGTGCTCATTTAATGTTTATAATTAAATAATTGAAAATTAGAGAAAGAAAGAAAGAAAGAAAGAAAGAAAGAAAGAAAGAAAGAAAGAAAGAAAGAAAGAAAGAAAGAAAGAGAGAGAGAAAGAAAGAAAGAGAAGAAAGAAAGAAAGAAAGAAAGAAAGAGAAGAAAGAAAGAAAGAAAGAAAGAGAAGAAAGAAAGAAAGAAAGAAAGAAAGAATTAAAAGTAAGGAAAAGAGGGATCTGAGTGATAGCACAGCAGTAGAGCATTTGCCTTGCATGTGACTGACCCAGGATGGACCTGGGTTTGATCCCCAGAGTCCCATATGGACCAGGAGCAATTTCTGAGCACATAGCCAGGAGTTACCCCTGAGAGTCATTGGGTATGATCCAAACCTCCCCCCACCAAAAAAATATGGAAAAGAATTTCCTCAGTCTTAAAGCATTTTATGGAATTGCTACTGAACACCATTTTCCCCCCATGGTGTAAAGTGCTTGGATTGTCTTTAAAATATGTTGACAATAAATGTAATATTGAACTTCTTATGATCTCTTTTTCACTTTTGAGTACAATATTTAGGAAACACACCCAAAGGTTTCAGAGAGTTTTGCGAATATTTCAGTGCCTCATGATCAAATCCAAGGCTCCTGCAGGCAAATTATGCAGTCATTATGTCACCATCCATAAATTATTTTGCTTTGTTTTGCTCTTTGGTTTTGATCCACACCCTGTGGTGCTCAAGGTTTCTCCATCGTCTTGCTGAGGAGTAACTCATGACAGTGTTCAGGGGACCACATGTGATCCCAGAAACTGAACCAGTGTTAATTACATCTAAAATAATCACATTAATCTCTGCACCATCTTTCTGATCAGGTCCTGGCCTTCATATGACATTCTATTTTAAATGTCTCATGATTGTAGTAATAAGATCTTATAATATTCTTTCACCCATTTATTTAGCAACCTTTGTTATTCTATATAATTAGTCTCAAGATGAAATAAGAATAATATACTATGTTTTTACATTCATGTTGTTCAAGTCCCATGGAAGCAAAGGGAATTCGGGCAATTCTGATTTATGTTGGAAGAAGCCAAGCCATAAAGGCCAGGGAAATGGTGTTGGTAAAAAAATATTCTGAGTTTCCAGGAAAATACAGCAAAGACCCTGAGAGGAGATAGTTGTGTTCATTCAGGAAATATAATGTCCACATGTTCCACTTAAACTTGGAAAAATATATAAATTGATATCAGAGTTTGAGAAAGGTAGTAAGATTAAATATATTATGATGCTTTGTACTTTATTCATGTAAACTTTGTTAAGGAATCTAGCTTCTGTCATAAGAGCAATGAGATAAGGTAAATAAATAGTTCTGTGGTTTCAAAAAAACAAATATATTCCTTATACACTGCCAGGAATGATACTTGAAAACAGAGCCAGGAGAAAGCACTAAGCACAGCTAATGCAATGTGAAAGAAAAACTCAAAATAAAACATTACCACCATAGAATTGAGTTACAATTATAAAATTATGAAAACTTTCATTAAGTGAAAGGTTTACAGAGTAAGAAGACAGGGGAATTTAATGTGGTACTCCATGTGACCTGCTACCAGTATCTAATGAGAAAAGAAGAGAGGAGAGGAGAGTAGAAGAGGGGAGGGGAGAGGAGGGGAAGAAAATGGAAGAGAGGGAAGGGGAGGGGATAGGAAAGGAGGGGAGAGTGGAGGGAAGAAGAGAGGACAGGAGAGGAAAGGAAGG
>PVKC010030037.1:0-13160 GCA_004027635.1 Crocidura indochinensis | reverse complement strand
TAACTTGGGTGTGCTGGGTCCTGGATAGTCTCCTAGCTGTCCCCTCTTCGGCCCCCCCACCTCCAGCCCTTCTGGGGTGGATACCACACGAGGGCTAATGCCCTGTGTGCGTACTGCATATATTAAGAATATTTCCTATCCTTATCTTATTGTTTGTGTATCCAGAATGTCTATTTGTATTCTGCCCTTTCCCACTCCCCTACAAAGCTTATTTTTTACTCCTTTACTCTTACCCTCCCAAACACCACTAACTCACAATACTCTTTTTAACTTCAGTACTTCACAATCCTAATCACAGACCAACACCACGTAATGTGTTTAACAACCCCGAACTCTTTCAAAAGACATACAATGGACATGTTTTTCTTTCAAATATTCTATGTGTTTATTCTTTGACATCTATAAATCTTACTAAATATTCTCTTGACGGAGACGGTTCTAACCACTTTTTATCTTCTCTTTATGAATTGTTCAATAAGAAATTCTGGTGATAGAGTCCCCATTTAATGCTTTCAATTGAACCATGTTGTTGAATTTGTTTGACTTGTTCTTGTGCTCCCCATATTCGCCAATAACACCACGTGGCATTGTACCTTTTATGCATAGGCACATTAAAATGGGAAAATACTATACATACAAATAGGATCTTATTTACTAGAGATTGGAACACACAAATATTGTAGTGTAAAGGGACCTTATACCCTGAATACTGACATAATGACCTGGCACAGGCCTCAGAAGATAGGGCATTATCCATTCACCTCTGAACCATGGAAGCCATTCACGAAACATCCAAGTTCTCTATAAAATAACCAGGAAGCAATCCTCTATCAAGGAAGACCCTACCACTGCTCAGACATCGAACTGCTCAGAAGAGTCTTCCCTTAACTGTGAGAAGACTAACAACAGCAAGGACCTGCTTACTGCATAGGGCTTTGTGCACTGCCCTTTAATTATGAGGTGAGGCAGAAGGATGCTCCACATCCTGACTGCAATGCAGGATATGCAGATTCAAGGATCTTTGATACGGAAACATGATACCAACAACAGAGACTGTGTAAAAAATAAAAGTGTGATGGCACTACAACGTATTGGATTGGACTATCTAGCTTGCCTGGAGCCTAGAGTTGGTCTTATGTCAGGAAACTTCAGGGATAGGATCTCTTTGTATTAGGCCAAGGTTATTTCTTTCCATGCCCCTCATATTTTGGTGGGCCTATGCAAACAACAATTGCCACTCTAACACCGTTTTTACTGTGCTCCTTTGACTCTAATCCTTACAAAAAAGCCCACTTAAATTTTTAAGGTTAACTTAAACTAATATGCATATACATGGAAATGTTAAAAAATAGTATGCTTCTAATGTTTAAGGACTTACATAAGATTTATGGCTTTAGATAGCCTGTGTGCTGTTAAGAAACATTATAATATGATAATCTGGGGACTTAAAAACGAAGTAATTGTATGTGGATTCTGTTTTATTTATCTTAATGTTCCTTGGCTGAAAGTTCAAAGTTAACATATGAGCAAGGGGATTTCATCTGAGAATTATGTTATGAGTGATTGTCCTTCCACTGTAATCTTACCTTGTCCTCTTTTTTGCATCTTTGTTCTCATAATTAAAAATAAAAAAATATTAATAAAAAAAGAACGAGCTTAGTTAAATCATGAGATGAAGATATACAGAAAACTGAATCATTTTCACAAACGAAACATATAGAAACGCAGTGCACTCAAATCAGAAGGAATGAGTAGAATCAAGATGAAAATAGCATTTTCATGTCTTATTGGGTAAAAGGTCACTTATAACGATAAAGTAGGTAATCTGTAGAAAAGAAAGAAGATCGCTGAAAATTGTTTGAGATTTAGAAACGAAGAAGGAGAAAGAACAAGAACCTTAAAGAATGCAGCTGAATCAAATCCTGAGATGAAGAAATAGAGAAAACAGTAACATTTTAGCAAATGATTCCTATAGAAACACAGTGCACTCAAATCAGAAAAGAATGAGTAGAATCATGAAGAAAAATGCATTTTTATCTCTAAATTGGGTCAAAGATCACCTGTACAGCAAATGTAAGGAAGCTGTAGGAAAAAAAGATGGTAACTGCAAAATTGTTGAAGATTCAGAAATGAATGAGAAGAAAGAAAAAAAACTTAAAGAACGCAACTGAGTCAAATCATGAAATGAAGAAATAAAGAAAACAGGATCATCTTCGCAAAAGATTCGTATAGAAAAACAGTGCACTTAAATCAGAAAAGAATGAGAAGAATCATGAAGAACACTGCATTTTCAACTCTTTATTGGGTCAAAAGTCACTCGTGTGGCTGAAGTAAGGAAGCTGTAGGAAAAACTCAAAGATCACTGCAATATTGTTCAAGATTCGGAAACGAATAAGAAGAAAGAAAAGAAACTTAAAGAACACAGCTGAGTCAAATAATGAGATGAAGATATACAGAAAACAGGATCATTTTCGCAAATATTCATATAGAAACACAGTGCACTCAAATCAGAAAATGAGTAGAATCATGAAGAAAACTTCATTATCATCTCTTAATTGGGTCAAATTCACTTGTACGTCAAGAGGAAGGAATCTGTAGGTAAAACTCAAAGATCACTGCTAAATTGTTCAAGATTGAGAAGCGAAGAAGAAGAAAGAACAAGAAACTTAAAGAACGAGCTGAATCAAATCCTGAGATGAAAAAATACAGAAAACAGGATCATTTTCACAAACGATTCATATAGAAACACAGTGCATTCAAATCAGAAAGAAAGAGTAGAATCATGAAGAAAATAGCATTTTCATCTCTTAATTGTGTCAATGGTCACTTGGAAGGCTAAAGCAGGTAATGCGTAGGAAGAAATTGAATATCACTGCAAAATTGTTCAAGATTCAGAAACTAAAAAACGCAGCTGAGTCAAATCCTGAGATGAAGAAATACAGAAAACAGGAATATTTAGAAAAGAATTCTTATAGAAACACAGTGCATTCAAATCAGAAGAGAATGAGTAGAATCATGAAGAAACTGCATTTTCACCTTTAATTGGGTCAAAGGTCACTTGTATGGCAAAAGTAAGGAATATGTAAGAAAAACTCAAAGATAACTGCAAAATTGTTCAAGATTAGAAAGGAATAATAGGGGGCCGGGCGGTGGCGCTGCAGGTAAGGTGCCTGCCTTACCTCGCTAGTCTTGGACGGACCACGGTTCGATCCCCCGGTTCCCATATGGTCCCCCGTGCCTGCCAGGAGCGACTTCTGAGCGCATAGCCAGGAGTAACCCCTGAGCGTCACTGGGTGTGGCCCAAAAACCGAAAAAAAAAAAAAAGAAAGGAATAATAAGAAAGAAAAGGAACATAAAGAATGAGCTGAATCAAATCATGAGATGAAGAAATACAGAAAACTGGATCATTTTCACAAACAATAACTATGGAAATACAGTGTCTTCATATCAGAAACAATAAGTAGAATCATGATGAAAATAGCACTTTGATCTCTTAATTGGGTCACTTGTACAACAAAAGAAAGGAATCTATAGGAATAACACAAAGATCACTGCAAAATTGTTCAAGATTCAGAAATGAATAAGAAAAAAGATAAGGAACATAAACATCGAGCTGAATCAAATTATGAGATGAAGAAATACAGAAAACTGTCTCATTATCACAAACAATTCCTATGAAAACACAGTGCACTCAAATCCAAAAGAATAAGTAGAATCATGATGAAAATAGCACTTTCATCTCTTAATTGGGTCAAAGGTCACTTGTAATGCTAAAATAGGTAATCTATTAGGAAAAACAAGAATATCACTGCAAAATATTTCAAAATTCAGAAACAAAGAATTAAAAACAAGAAATTTAAAGAACGCAGCTGAATCAAATCCTGAGATGAAGATACAGAAAAGAGGAACATTTTAGCAAATGATTCATATAGAAACACAGTGCACTCAAATCAGAAAGAATGAGTAGATTCATGAAAAAAACTGCTTTTTCATCTCCTAATTGGGTCAAAGGTCACTTGTACAATAAAAGTAAGGAATCTATAGGAAAAACTCAATGATCACTGCAATATTGTTCAAGATTCGGAAACGAATAAGAAGAAAGAGAAGAAACAGCTGAGTCAAATCATGAGATGAAGAAATATAGAAAACAGGATTATTTTCGCAAATGATCCGTATAGAAACACAGAACACCCAAATAAGAAAGAATGAGTAGAATTATGAAGAAAACTGCATTTTCAACTCTTAATTGGGTCAAAGGTCACTTGTATGGATAATGTAAGGATGCTGTAGGAAAAACTCAAAGATCACTACAAAATTGTTCAAGATTCGGAAATGACTAAGAAGAAAGAAAAGAAACCTAAAGAACGCAACTGAGTCAGATCATGAAATGAAGAAATACAGAAAACAGGGTCATATTTGCAAAAAAATCATATAGAATCACAGTGCACTGAAATCAGAAAAGAATGAGTAGAATCATGAAGAACACTGCATTTTCATCTCTTTTTGGGTCAAAGGTCAATTGTACAGCAAAATCAAGGAATCTATAGGAAAAATTCAAAGATCACTACAATATTGTTCAAGATTCTGAAACGAATAAGAAAAAAGAAAAGAAACTTAAAGAACACAGCAGAGTCAAATCATGAGATGAAGATATACAGGAAACAGGATCATTAATGCAAATATTCATATAGAAATACAGTGCACTCAAATCAGAAAGAATGAGTAGAGTCATGAAGAAAACTTCATCATCTCTTAATTGGATCAAAGTTCACTTGAACGTCAAAAGGAAGGAATCTGTAGGTAAAACCCAAAGATCACTGCTAAATTGTTCAAGATTGAGAAATGAAGAAGAAAGAACAATAAACTTAAAGCACGCAGCTGAATCAAATCCTGAGATGAAGATTCAGAAAACAGGAACATTTTAGCAAATGATTCGTATAGAGTCACAGTGCACTCAAATCAGAAAGACTGAGCAGAATCATGACAAAAATAGCATTTTCATCTCTAATTGGGTCAAGGGTACCTTGTAAGTCTAAAGCAGGTAATCCGTAGGATAAAATAGAAGATTATTGCAAAATTGTTTAAGATTCAGAAACAAATAAGAAGAAAAGAAACATAAAGAACGAGCTGAGTCAAATCATGAGAAGAAGAAATATAGAAAATAGGATCATTTTCATAAACGATTGGTATAGAAACACAGTACACCCAAATCAGAAAGAATGAATAGAATCATGAAGAAAACTGCATTTTCAACTCTTAATTGGATCAAAGGTCACTTGTATGGCTAAAGTAAGGAAGCTGTAGGAAAAACTCAAAGATCACTACAAAATTGTTCAAGATTCAGAAAGGAAGATGAAGGAAGAACAAGAAATTTAAAGAACGCAGCAGAATCAAATCCTGAGATGAAGATACAGAAAAGAGGAACATTTTAGTAAATGATTCGTATAGGAACACAGTGCACTCAAATCATTATGAATGAGTAGAATCATGAAGAAAACTGCATTTTCATCTCTTAATTGGGTCAAAGGTCACTTGTACAGCAAAAGTAAGGAATCTATAGGAAATACTCAAAGATCACTGCAAAATAGTTCATGATTTGGAAACTAATAAGAAGAAAGTAAAGAACCTTAAAGAAGGCAACTGAGTCAAATCATGATATGAGAAGAAAGTAAAGAACCTTAAAGAAGGCAACTGAGTCAAATCATGATATGAAGAAATATAGAAAACAGGATCATATTCACAAATGATTCCTATAGAAATACAAAGCAGGAGTCCGGGAGATAGCATGGAGGTAAGGTGTTTGCCTTTCATGCAAAAGATCATCGGTTCAAATCCCAGTGCCCCATATGAACAAACTTAACAACACAGGTGAATCCAATAAAGAGCTAATAAAAATCAATGAACAAACTTAAACAACACAGGTGAATTGAATAACCAGCTAATCAAAACAAAGCAAACACACTTAAACTAAACCGGTAATTCCAATAACGAGATAGTGATAACCAATGAACAAGCTTAACACAGGTGAATCCTATACCGAGCTAATGAAAACCAAAGAACAATTTTAAAGAACATAGGTGAATCCAATAATGTGCTAATGAAAACCAATGAACAAACTTAAACAACACAGATGAATCCAATAACTTTATAATGAAAACCAAGCAAACAAATTTAAACAATAAAGGTGAATCCAATAACGAACTAATGAAACCAATGAAAGAACTTAACAACACAGGTGAATCCAATAGAGCTAATGAAAACCAATTCAACAAACTTGAACCACATAGGTGAATCCATAACGAGGAACGGGAATCAATCAAACACACTTAAACAACAGAGGTGAATACAATAACGAGCTAATAAGAACAAATCGAACACGGTTAAAAAGCACAGGAAAATCCAATAACGAGCTAATGAAAAACAATGAACTGAAACAACAAAGGTGAATCCAATACCTTTATAATGAAAAACAAACAAACTTTAACAACGGTGAATCCAATTTTTATTATAAATGAAAAAAAAAGCAAAAAACTTAAACAACACAGGTGAATCCAATAACGAGCTAATCAAATCCAAGCAAACACACTTAAACAACGGAGGTAAATCCAAAAACAAATTAATGAAAACTAAGGAACAAACTTAACAACACAGGTGAATCCAATAAAGAGCTAATGAAAACCAATCTAACAAACTTGAACAATACAGGTGAATCCATAAGGAGCTAATGAGAACCAATTGAACACACTTAAAAACACAGGTGAATTCAATAACGAGCTAATGAAAACCCATGAACACACTTAAACAACACAGGTGAATCCGATAATGAGCTAATGAGAAGAAAAATTACACACTACAAAAACACAGATGAATCCAAAAACGACCTAATGAAAACCAATGAACAAACTTAACAACACAGGTGAATCCAATAACGAGCTAATGAAAACCAATGAACAAACTTAGAAAAGCACAGGTGAATCCAATAACGAGCTAATGAAAGCCAATGAACAAACTTAAGGAACACAGGTGAATTCAATAACGAACTAATGAAAACCAAGCGAACAAACTTGAACAACACAGTTTGTCCAATAAAAAGCTAATGAAACAATGCGAACAAATTTGAACAGCATATGTGTATCCCGTAACTAGATAATGGAAACCTAGCACACAAACTTTAACAACACAGGTAAATCCTATTACATTTTAATTAAAACCAAGCGAACAAACGTGAACAACAGAGGTCAATCCAATAACAAGTTATTGAAAACCAATGAACAAACTTAAAAAGCAGAAGGTGAATCCAATAACGTGATAATGTAAACCAAGTGAACAATCGTGAACAAAATAGGTGAATATAAATACGAGCTAATGAAAACCAATCGAACACACTTAAAAAACAGAGGTGAATCCAATAACGAACTAATGAAAGTCAATGAACAAACATAAACAACACAGTTGAATCCAATAATGAGCCAATGAAAACCAAATAACAATCTTTTTTGGGAGGGACACACACAGTGATGCTCAGGGATTACTCCTGGCAATGCACTCAGACGTCGCTCCTGGCTTGGGGGACCATATGGGAAACCGGGGGATCAAACCATGTTCGTCCTAGACTAGCGCATAACGAGCTTTTGAGAACCACACCAAAACACTTAAAAACACAGGGAAATCCAATAATGAGCTAATGAAAACCAATGAACAATGAGCAAAATTAAACAACACAGTTGAATCCAATAACAAGATAATGAAAACCTAGCACACATACTTTAACAACACAGGTGAATCCAATAACGTTATAATGAAAACCAAGCACACAAACTTAAAAGCACAAGTGAATCCAATAACGAGCTAATGAAAACCAATGAAAAAAATTAAACAACCCAGGTGAATCCAATAACCAGCTAATCAAAACCAAGCAAACACACTTAAACTACACAGGTAATTCCAATAATGACATAATGATAGCCAATGAACAAACTTAAACAACACAGGTGAATTCTATAACAAGCTAATGTATACCAATGAACAAATTTAACAACACAGGTGAATCCATTAACAAGCTGATGAAAACCTATTGAACACACTTGACCAACACCGGTGAATCCAATAAGAGCTAATGAGAACCCGTCGAACAGACTTAAAAAACACAGGTTAATCTAAGAACGAGCTAATGAAAACCAAAGAACAAACTTAAACAACACAGTTGAATCCAATAGCGAACTAATGAAAACCAATGAACAAACTTAAACAACACAGGTGAATCTAATAACTTTATATTGAAAACCAAGGAAACAAGCTTTAACAACAAAGGTGAATCCAATAACGTTATAATAAATATCAAGCGAAAAATTTAAACAGCACAGGTGAATCCAATAAGGAGCTAATGAAAACCAATGAAAACACTTAAACAACACAGGTGAATCCATTAATGAGCTAATCAAATCCAAGCAAACACACTTTAACAACAGAGGTGAATCCAATAACGAGCTAATGAAAATCAAGGAACAAACTTAACAACACAGGTGAATCCAATAAAGAACTAATGAAAACCAATCTAACAAACATGAACATCACAGGTAAATCCATAACAAGCTAATGAGAACCAATCAAACACACTTAAAAAACACAGGTGAATCCAATAACAACCTAATGAAAACCTACGAAAAACATTAACAACACAGGTGAATCCAAAAACGGGATAATGAAAACCAATGAAAACATTTAAACAACACAGCTGAATCCAATAATGAGCTAATTAGAACAAAACGGACACACTTAAAAAAGCACAGATGAATCCAATAACGAAATAAAGAAAACCAAGCAAAAAATACTTAAACAACACAGGTGAATATAATATCGAGCAAATGAAAACCAAGCAAGCAAAGTTCAACAACAAGCAAACAAACTTAATCAACACAGGTGAATCCAATAATGAGCTAATGAAAACCAATGTACAATGTATCCAGTAACTAGATATGAAAACCAAGTGAACAAAACAAATCAACACACGTGAATCCAATAGCGAGATAATAAAAACCAACAAACAAATTTTAACAACACAGGTGAATCCAATAAAGTTATAATGAACAAATGTAAAAAGCACAGGTAATCCAAATAACAAGCTAATGAAAACCAAGCGAACAAGCTTTAACAACACAAGTGAATCCAATAACGACCTAATGAAAACCAAGTGAACAAACTTTAACAACACAGGTGAATTCAATAACGTTATAATGAAACCAAGCAAATAAAACCACAAGGTGAATCCAATAAAGAGCTAATGAAAACCAAGCGAACACACTTAAACAACACAGGTGAATCCTATAAATAGCTAATAAAAACCAAGGAAAAAAATTTAAATAACACAGTTGAATCCAATAAGAGATAAGGAAAAAATGAAGAAACTAAAGCAGCGCAGGTGAATCCAATAACAACATAATGAAAACAAAGCAAACAAACTTTAACAACAGGGGTGAATCCAATAAAGTTATAATGAAAATCCAGTGTACACACTTAAACAACACAGGTGAATACAATAATGAGCTAAAGAAAACCAATGTACAAACTTAAACAACACAGGGGAATCCAATAACGAAGTAATGAAAGCCAGGCACACAATCTTAAATAACACAGGTGAATCCAATAGAGAGCAGTGAAAACCAAGGAACAAACTTAAAGAACACAGGTGAATCTGATTATAATTAAAACCAAGCGAACAAATAAACAACACAAGTTTATTCAATAACGAGCTAATGAAAACCAATGAACATACTTAAACAACACAGGTGAATCCAAAACGAAATAAAGAAAACCAAGCAAATAAACTTAAACAACCCAGGTGAATATAATAGAGAACAAATGAAAACCAAGCGAAAAAACTTTAGCAACAACCAAACAAACTTAATCAACACAGGTGAATCCAATAACGAGATAATGAAAACCAAGGAACAAACTTTAACAACATAGGTGAAACCAATTACGTTATAATAAACAACTAGGGAACAAACTTAAAAAACACAGGTGAATATAATAACGAGGTAGGGAAAACCAAGTGAACAAACTTTAACAACAAAAGTTAATTCAATAACGTTATAATAAAACCAAGGGAATAAATTTAAACCACATAGGTGAATCCAATAAAGAGCTAATGTATACCAATGAACAAACTTAAACAACACAGGTGAATCCAATAACTAGCTAATGAAAACCAAGCGAACACACTTAAACAACACAGGTTAATCCAATAACGAATTAATGAAAACCAAGGAAAAAATTTAAACAACACAATTGAATCCAATAAGAGATAATGAAAAAAATGAAAAAACTAAAACAACGTAGGTGAATCCAATAAAGAGATATGAAAACCAAGCAAACAAACATAAACAACACAGGTAAATCCAATAATGAGCTAATGAAAACCAAAATACAAACTTAATTAACACAGGTGAATCAAATAATGAGCTAATGAAAACCAATGTACAAACTTAAACAACCAGGCGTATCCAGTAACTATATAATGAAAACCAAGTAAACAAACTTAAACAACACAGGAAATCCTATAAAGAGCTAATGAAAACCGAGCGAAAAAATTTAAACAACACAGTTGAATCCAATAACGATATAATGAAAACCAAGTGAAGAAACTTTAACAACTTTAACAACACAGGTGAATCCAGTAAGGACCTAATAAAAACCAATAAACAAACATAAAAAACACAGGTGAATCCAATAATGAAATAATGAAACGCAAGCAAAAAAAAAAACAAAAAACTTAAAACACATAAAGAATCCTCTAAAGAGTTAATGAAAACCAAACAAACTTAAACAACAAAGGTGTATCCAGAAACTAGATAATGAAAACCAAGTGAACAAACTTAATCAACACAGTTGAATCCAATAACGAGCTAATGAAAATCAATGAACAAGCTAAAACAACGCAGGAGAATCCAATAACGAGACAATGAAAACCAAACTTAAACAACACAGGTGAATCCAATAACGAGTTAATGAAAACCAAGAGAACAAACTTAAACAACTCAGTTGAATCCAATAACTAGATAACGAAAACCAAGCTAAAAACTTTAACAACACAGGTGAATCCAATAAAGTTATAACGAAAACCAAGCAAACAAAATTAAAAAGCACAGGTGAATCCAATAACGAGCTATTGAAAGACAAGGGCAAATGTAAATAACACAGGTTAATCCAATAATCAGATAATGAGAGCCAAGTGAACTAACTTGATCAACCTGGGTGAATCCAATAATGAGATTATGAAAAGCAAGTGAGCAAACTTTAACAACACAGGTGAATCCAATTGTGTGCTAATGAAAACCAGTGAACAAACTTAAAAAACACAAGTAAATCCAATGACGAGTTTATGAGAATCAATGAATAAACTTTAACAACCCAGGTGAATCCACTTACGAGCTAATCAAAACCAAGCAAACAAACTTAAAAAACACAAGTAAATCCAATGACGAGTTTATGAGAATCAATGAATAAACTTTAACAACCCAGGTGAATCCACTTACGAGCTAATCAAAACCAAGCAAACAAACTTAAACAACACAGGTGAATCCTATAACGAGCTAATGAAAGTCAAGGAACAAACTTAAAAAACACAGGTGAGGGGCCCGGGAGATAGCATGGAGGTAAGGCGTTTAAAGGTCATCAGTTCGAATCCCGGTGCCCCATATGGTCCCCCGAGCCTGCCAGGAGCAATTTCTGAGCATGGAGCCAGGAGTAACCCCTGAGCACTGCCGGGTGTGACCCAAAAACCAAAAAGAAAAAAAAGAAAAAAAAGAAAAAGAAAAAGGTGAATCCAATATGCAGATAATAAAAACCGAGTGAACAAACTTTAACAACATAGTTGAATCCAATAACAATTTAATCAAAATCAAGCAAGCAAACTTAAACAAAACAGGTGAATCCAATAACGAGCTAATGAAAACCAAGGAATAAATTTAAACAACACAGTTGACACCAATAAGGAGCTAATTAAAACAAGTTAACAAACTTAAACAACAGAGGTGAATCCAATACGAGATAATGAACACCAAGGAACAAACTTAAACAATGCAGGTGAATACTATAACGAGTTAAAGAAAAACATCCGACAAACATAAACAACACAGGTGAATCCAGTAACGAGCTAATGAAAACCAAGCGAACAAAACACAGGTGAATTCAAGAACGAGATAATGAAAACCAGGTGGAAAAACTTAAACAACTAACGAGCTAATGGAAACCAGCGAACAAAAGGAAACAACACAGATGAATCCATTAACGAGATAATGAAAACCAAACGAACAAACTTAATCAACATAGATGAATCCAATAAAGAGATAAGGAAAACCTAGCTAAACAAACTTTAACAGCACAGGTGAATCCAATACTTAGATAATGAAAACCAAGTGAACAAACGTTAACAATGAAGGTGAATCCATGACAAGCTAATGAAAGCCAGTCAACAAACTTAAACGACACAGGTGAATCCAATAACGAGATAATGAAAAGCAAGCGACAAATTTTATCAACACAGGTGAAACCAATAACAAAATAATGAAAACAAAGCGAGCAAACTTAAAGAATGCAGGTGAATCCTATAAGGAGCTAAATAAAACCAGCCGACAAATATAAACAACACAGGTGAATTCAGTAATGAAAAAATGAATACCAAGCAAACACAACACATGTGAATCCAATAACAAGATAATGAAAACCAAGCAAACAAACTTAAATAACAAAGTTGAATCCAATAACGTTATAGTGAAAACAAAGCGAAATAACTTAAAAAACACAGGTCAATCCAATAATGAGATAATGAAAACCAAGTGAACAAACTTAAACAACGCAGGTGAATCTAGTAACGAGATAATGAAAACCAATCGAACAAATTTTAAAAACACTGGTGAATCCAATAACATTATAATGAAAACCAAGCAAACAAACTTAAACAACACAGGTAAATCTAGTAAGGACATAATACCAAGTGAACAAACTTAATCAACACAGATGAATCCAATAAAGAGTTAATGAAAACCAAGCTAACAAACTTTGACAACACAGATGGATCGTATAATGATATAATGAAAAGCAAGTGAACAAACTTAATCAAGAAGATGAATCCAATAAAGAGATAATGAAAACCAAGCTAA
>PVKC010030035.1:0-14933 GCA_004027635.1 Crocidura indochinensis | reverse complement strand
GTAGGACATTTGCCTTGCATGCAGCTGACCTAGGACAAATCTCGATTCCATCCCCCTTCAACCCATATGGTCCCCCAAGCCAGGAGCGATTTCTGAGAGTCACACACAAAAATCCAGCCTCACCCACATTTGATTGCAGTTCCATAGTAATAGTTTGAACATCTAACCTCTGAAACAGAGAAAAATATTTTTATATTTTTCAAGCCAAAACCTCTATCATTTCTATTAACTAATAGCACAGAAAAATGCAACCTTAGAAACATTTTTTATCAAATATTTCTAAAAAATCTAAGATCACATTTTGAATTTCATTTTTATAACTATTTTTTTTTAATTTTAGGACCATCTTTTCAGATGGATGGCACACCCAGCTGTGCTCAGGGTTTATCCTGGCTCTGTGCTCAGAGATCACTATAGGTTGGGCTTGGGGAGCCACATGGGTTCCTGAGGTCAGCTGCATACAAGGCAAATGCCCTCTCCATTGTGTTATTACTTCAGTCTCATAACCATTCTTATTTATTCAACCTAACCGATGGTGTGGATTTTCTGTTTTACAGAGAGCAATGGCATACATATTTTTTCAAAACTGTACTAGTGACAATATTTTATTAGCTGTTTTAGTATTGAGATTTATCAAGAGGGTTTATAGAAAAATTGAGCTATATTTCAGTGCTCATAAAATTCCATGTTATTGCTAAATTAAAATCATATTTTTCTCATGTTTGGGATTCATTTCATTTTGCATTTACCCCAATATTCTAAAATAATTCTGTTGATAAATGTATTTTTTAAAAAAATCAAGAGCCACTTTCTATGAAATACTTGTTTCTGAAACTCTGGATTAGCAAAAGTAAATAGGATAATCACAAGAATCTGAATCTTAGATAACCAATATTTAATTTCCCTGTAATTAATTCCTTTGCAAACAATCAACCGTTGTTATCACAGAATTGAATTTACTATTATATATAGATTGTAAACTACAAATACATGAAAACAAAGATAGATGTGGAAAAAAAACTGAAAACATTCATTTTATCAAAATAAAGAAATAGTACCTAGAATATAATAAAAGGTTCAGTACTTAAAATAAATAAGAAGAAAGATCACCAAATATAAATATAATATTAACAGAGCTTTGTATCATATGCAAATAGATAGATATGACTAATTTTCATGAATACTGAAATTAACTATAAGTTACAAATATATGAAAATGTATAATTATCATCATGATGGAAAAGAAGGAAAATGTAAATTTACTTTTGATGGATTAAAAAATTGTAGCCTCTTATTACTTCTCAACTAGAAAGATTCAAATTAAATAAAACAAAATATAAAAAAGAATCATTAAATCAAATTATTAAATTGTGAAAACAAATATTTTGCTCTAATAATCTGTTTCTGAAACAAAGAAGAAAAAAATGATCCCAAATATGTATTGACTCAGTGAATATATAAATAAACATATGAAAATATGCTCTAAATGAACAAGTATTTAATAAACTCATATAATTTATACATAAATTATGTAAATAATTCTTGCTAAAATACATAAAGCTTTCTCCCTATCAGTCAGAATGAAGAAGGCATATACATTATAATATATGTATATACAATAGTGATTTTATAGTTAGTCTTTTTATTTCTCTTTTTCACATTGGAATTTGGTCTGGATAATTTCCATACACATAGATTGTGAAACATTAAATCTCAAGTGGAAGAGGTTGGGACTCAATTATTTTTCTAGCTTTTCAAACCTTACCCTTTTTAATAAATATTTTTATTAAGATCATTGTGAATTACAAGTTCTTCATAGTTGTATTTCAGGTATATAGTGACAGTGAATTAGGGCCATTTCCACCACCAGTGTTGACTTCCCTCCACCAAAGTTCCCAGCATGCATTCCATACCTCTGCCCTTAGCCCCTTAGTCTACCAGTGTAACAGGTCCATTTTTATATTTACATTGTTTTAGTTTGGATCTCTTGATTCAATTGTAGTTGACTTTAGCTTGGGTGTTTAGTTCTGACCTCTTTTTATTTCCATCCAATGTACCTGAGACTACTTAGCCCCTGAGCCCCATTTACTTGTTTTGTTTTGTTTCAACTTTCTCAATTCAGAGGAAGAAGTAGAAATCTGAGGTAAAACAAAGTATTTCATGTATTTCATGACAAAGGCAGGAGCCCTTATTTAGAAGATATATATTTCAAAGCTTACATTTTTATGCAGCTTTTGAAGAACATTTGAAAATAGCTTTTACCAGGCAAAATAAGGCTATAAGTGAAAACATGTTCCTATTTTGATAGTTGCCTCTTCACCTTTGTCAGCATAAATGACAGATCACTCAAGTACTCGAGGAATGGCATCTGAAGACACAGTACAGACAGTAAGGCATTTTCTTACTCACTTCATAGCTAGGTCTAGCCCAAGCTAAAAAACAAAATCAAGACTATATAATTCACAATTTTTTCCATTTTTGTGATATTTTAAGACTCTTTAATTAGCTTAAAATTACATTTTAATGGCAGTTTAAAATTATAATCTAATTCACCAGTAGCTAGCAAGTGATTATTAGCATTTAAATATTTCTCTAGACTTACAATAAAGTACTTACTTTATAAAGTAGTAAATAGAGATTTTTTCCATGGGAATTATCACATATTATAATAAGGCATTATAAATTATATTAACCAATTACAACCGATTCATTTCAAATCAGAAGAGTGTAACTTATACCTTAACTTATCTCATCATATAACTTATCTAGCTTGTCTTACATGAAGGGATAGATGTCTATGTCAATAGAAGAGGTTTTACGTTTTTTCAGATACACAACAAATAATATTGAAGAGCTATATAGAATAATATCAGAAAATAAAAGCTCATAATTGATGTAAATACTTGTAAAATTTTCACTAAAGGGTATCACACATATGCACTTAATTTCTTTCTTCTTCTTCTTTTTTTTTTTTTTTTATTTTGGGCCACACCCGGTGATGCTCAGGGGTTACTCCTAGCTATATGCTTAGAAATCGCTCCTGGCTTGGAAGACCATATGGGACGACAGGGATAGAACCAAGGTCCATCCTGGATCAGCAGCGTACCCTACACCGCACTAATTTCTTACACAGTCAACATGTGAAATATTGTCTAAGAGGAATATATACTATTCATTTTTGTTTGCTTATTTGTTTCGGACTACATCTAGTTGTGCTCAGGGCTTACATGATGATGAGCTCAGAGGAGCACATGACGGGCCAGAGATTGAACTCCTGTAGACCACTTGCAAGCAAATCCTCTACTGCTGTACTATCATTCTGACACCTGTATATCTAACTTTATTGTATATCTAACTTGTCATATAAATGCTATCTACAGATCCTATACCAATATCTAGCATTCCAGAAACAAGACTTCAGCATGAAAAGTCTTGTTTGTATCTAAACACTTTGTTGCTAGGAAGATCAAGGGAAATGAACAAACACAAAATGAAAAAGTAGTTTCTTTGAAAGTAAGAAAAACATTTTATCAGTCATTAGCTTCTATCCAGAGGCCTTGAATGCTGGCTATTTTTCTGAAGGTTTCACTGTGAATACTAACATTTCCATGTTTCAAGCGAAATTCAGTAAACTACTTAAGATTTCTCTCTGTCTCCTCATTGATAAATGATTTCTTTAGAGTAATACAAAATCAGTAAGGACACCCACTACTAAGATAGAGGAAAAATGTCTCCCATTCAGAGCAAACAAATCCCATCCAAACACAGAAGCAACAGTTTTTGAGAAAACAAAAATTCTTCCACAAAAAACAATGAATGAGCACACTGAGAAACACAGGAAAGATATAGTACAGCATGTAGGGTTCTTGCCCCTCAGGTGACCCAGGTAGGTTGGATTCTAGAGTTCTAGATGGTTCTCCATGTCCACCAGGAGTGATCCTGCGGCACAGTGCCAGCGGTAATCCCTGAGAACAACTGGGTGTGGCAAATAGTAAAATATGAATAAAATAGAAAGAGATGACAAGAAAGATAAACATTACAATTGCAGTAGCTTACTACCTTTTCAAAGGTTTCTAGAACACAGTGCTGGGATGATAAACGAAGCAGTGCCTGATGGCCTCAATAAATTGAGACGCCTTAGCAAAGAGAATCTCTAAGTAAAACTAATAAACAGGTAAGTTTTTGCAAAGGAAGTGTCTGAGTTTCTAGAGACATCTCCATTAAGAATTCAGTAAAGAACAGATCATTAGCAGCAGCATTCTGACTATTCATAGGGCACTTTTATTTGACTACTGTATTCTAAGTGTCTACTAAATGAAATCTCATAACCTGTGCACAGTTTTAGAATATGTGTATATCTCACACAAAAATAAGTATGTCTTATACATTTTCAAACAACATTTTATTTGTATATATGTGAGTATGTATAGAGAGGCATGATATATGTGTAAAATAAGGTATATAAAACACATACATAATACATGCTTATGTATGTACCTGATTCCTACATAGTACCTAAAAGAGTGGTTTGCATAGAATATATATCAAATAAATATATACTGAAGATAAACATCACCAACTTATAATACTTGAACTAATTTTAATATTTTCCTGAACTTTATATTTTTGTATTTAATTTAATGTATAAGGCAACATCTTTCTTGTATGGTGAGAAATCACTATTATACGGTTATTTGTTTCTAGTTGATTTAATGTGCCTTTTTCAAAAGCTGATATAATAATACTGCAAGTAGAATATTGTACGAAGAGCCATGTATATGAAACCTTTCTCATACTCTGCAAGCTCTTTTTTATGACTTCTCTAAATATGTGCATTTATATTTTAAGTATTCTGTCTGCCTCCAGGTTTGTGTGCTTAGATAAACAAGAACTGACTTTCTATTTTGAAGTTGAACAATGTAATAGAGAAAACTGAATGTAATGAAATTTATGACCCAGATCTGATACAGAAACATGAGTGGGCGACAGGCTAAGCTAGTTAAGTATTTTTTTGTTTGGCTTTTTTTTTTTTTGCTTTTTCCAAAAATTCTCTGGGGTTTGAAAGTCTATTTCATATCGGAAACTAGCTTATTACAATGATTTGACTTGATTTCCTATGACAAGTATTGTTGGCAAAATAAATAAGTATAGCATTGAAGCTTGCAGTGCCTATCTGCTGTGTATCTGTGAAACGTGTAGCTCCACATAGCTGATTTGGTCACCAATTTGCATTGTGATATTTCTCCATAGGACAATATAATAGGCACTGAAATTATATCTTTAGCTGATTCTCTCAGCTTAAGAAGTTTTGTATACAGTGCAGAAGCACTCACTGTATTATTCTCTTGTCCTCTTGTGTTTTCTATATATTTGACAAGAATTGATATATGATTCTATGAATATTTATGCTGCAGTAGAAGCCCAACATTCTGAGTTTTTTGGCTTCCCCATGGTATCTTGATATCCACGTGAGATTTTAATTTTTTTTCTAACATACTAATAAGTCACCCAATAATCAGCTCTGAATCTTGCACTTTAGAGAAGTACAATCTTACACTTGTTTTTTCAGGACTATGAACACAGTTAGACGCGAACTGAAACTTGAATTATTCAGACAAATTTTGTCTTCAAATATTTACCCCATGTACAGTACTAGCCAACTTGGGGAATATAAAAATAGCAATTCTGAATCCCATAAAGTCATCACAGTAGAGATCAATGCATTTTTCCCAGAAACTTTTGTCACTATAAAAAAAAAAAAACAGGTGTCTAGATGTTACATAACATAATATTTTTTAAATTTAATATAGTACTCTATATTTGTATATTATAGTATACACATATCTAATATAATACTTATAATATATTACAATTCATGATATAATATAAATTATTATTAATATATTTATCATATAAATAATATACTATTTGCATTCAATTTATATTATACAAATAGAATTATATTTGTTACAAATATACAAATTTACAAATATTGCTCTATTTGTATTTTACAAATATCATTATTGATGGTTTCATATAAGTATTTCAACACCACACCTACCACCAAAGTATCCACTCCCTCACCCAAAGTATTAACAATAAAATCAAACAAGATTTTGCAGTGAAAGAAATTATCATCATTTTGAAAAAGGGAAAACTTTGTGATAAATAAAATATATGTGGCAAACCACACTTATATTAAGTGGTTAAAAACAAAAAAAAACTCAAATAATTTATAAAACTCTATAAGAAAAAGAAAAGAAGAATTCAGTAAAGATCTAACCAACCAACTGACAAAAAATTGTAAAAGACACGAATATTTAAGTTTCCAAGAAGGTATTCTGGTGTGTAACAGATAGCTGAAAAGGTTCCAAACATTATGAATCATAGAAAAATGCAAATTAAGACTAGCTAAGATATATTCTTTTACATATTAGAATTGTTTTTGTTTTAAAAAAGTGAAGCAATTATGAATGCTATTGAGAATATGAGGAAAGGAAACTCCTGACCACTGTTGATGAGGATGTTTATTGGTATAGTATGTTTGAAAAACACTCCAAAAGTCTGTCAGAAAGTTCAAAATAGACCTATCATATGGTCCAGTAACTATTTCTGGATACTTATCTAAATGAAATAACACTTATATTTGCTTGTATTTAAACTCCTATTCACTGAATAAAAATCTAGAAAATTACAAAATCTTTTGTGGTGGTTGAATCATTTTATCTTGAATAAGTATTTTGGTACATTTTTGACAAATGCAGCCTCCCCCAAATAGTCCTATGTCACTTAGGTAAGGCATCTAAGTAAATAAAACTGACTTTAGTGGAATCAAAGAAAAAAATTTATCACCAATAATATTCTAGATCAGTACTTCTCCCGAGGATGAGGCATCTTATGATTGTGACTCATTCTCCAGAGTGAGGAGGGATTAAGGGATCTTTTTAGTTGAAATTAAGTTATAAAATTCTATGTTCTTATTACATTGAAAAATAGAAAAACAAAAGCATATGGTGAAATACAAAATGAAAACTTTAAAACAAACTATCAGCTCTGGGAAGAAGTTCAAAGAGCACAATTGCATACCTGGAACTCATTCATCAGCATGGCGATTTTTGAAAGGCACAACCTGATAAACACCAAGTACTAGATATCCAACTTATTGGTACATTAATCAACACTGGATGTGCAGCACATGATCCAACTGAATTGGAGAATATAACAAAGTTCTGCGTGATAAACAATGAAAATACAAAAGCAAGATTGATATGTATATTCCAAACTTTATTAATCAATAACACTACTGAAATCAAATGTTTACAAAGATTGTTTGACTCTATCATTTTAAAAAATTTATTTTTTTTAAATTTTATTGTGACCAATGTGAATTAGAAGTCTTTCAAAGTTATATTTAAGATACAAAATATTAGCAGTAAATTAGGGCTATTCCCACCACCAGTATTGTTCTTTCTCTCTACTAGTGTTTCCAGCATATATCCCATACCTTCTCGCCTTAACAAAATTTCTGTAAACTAAATTAAAATTTCGTATCATCTGTTCAAGAATATAAAAATATAAAAAATATAAATAAATATATTCTAGGGCCAGGGACATGAATCTTTATAGTGAGAAGCCATAAGTTTCTTGTTTTTGTTTTTGCATAGTGGGTAACATTTTATTACTACTTCTATTTAACTTTTTTTTCCATATATTTTTTTCTTAATTTAAACCTCTTGATTACATATATGGTTGTGATTAGGTTTCAGTCATGTAAGGAACACCCCTCTTCACCAGTGCAACATTCCCATCACCAATGTCCCAAATTCTGTGATTTACAGTAATGTTAGTAATGAAACCATATCATGCATGTAACTCAACATCAATCTGCCACCAGAATACCATACTGCCTCTTTCAGGGCTCCAGAAACCCATTCCCCTCTCCATCTCCTCAGCTGTAGCAATGCTACTTTTGGCCTTTTGTACTACTATGCATGTATCTTTAAGTCTTTCTGATGTTCGAGATGTTTCTTGCATCTAGTTCTTTCATTCTGAGACACTTCATTCAACACAATATACTCTAATTTCATCCATGTTACTGAAAATTAAATGATTTTGTTCTTATTTTTAGAGCTTCATATTACTCCATTGTTTGTAGAAGCCACAATTTCTTGATCCTCTCATTAATAACTGGGTATTTGGTTTGTATCCATATCTTGACTAAGAGCACAGTTGTGCATAGATTCTTACCAATAATTTGTGTTCGGGGGACAGATGTAAAGAAGTGTTATTACTTTGCTGTATGGGAGTTATATTTTTGGTTTTTGATAGTTTTCCACATTGCTTGCATAGAGACTGAACCTGATAACATTCCCAACAAGTGTGGGAATTTTCTCCTTACAACCCTACTAATACTTTTTCCTGACTTTTTGATATATGGAGAATTTGATGACACCAAGTTTCATTCTTGGCATCTTCACATGGCCCAAAATTACACTAGTGGTTCACATGGTCCCCAGCACTAGCAGAAGAGTAACATGGAACTGAATCTGAATGTCTGAACTCTATCACCAGCAGTGTTTCACCTACCTCATCACCAGCCTAGTGGAGGTAGCCCTATTAAAAGTAAAATTAATTTTATTTAGAAAGAAAATACTGAAAAAATACATTACTGATTATAAAAAATTTTAAAACATGTTATTATCGATTCTCTCTATGTATTGTAATCCAGGAAGTGAGTAGTATGGGAGAAGGAATAATTTATTTGCTTTCTTTCTTGGCTTAATTGTTCATTCTTTCATCTCTCCTATCAATTGTCAGCATTTAAAGAAATTGTAGAACTGGAGACAATAAATAAATAAATAAATAAATAAGTAAATAAATAAGTAAATAAATAAATAAATAAAACTACTCCAAGAACCATTCTAATTTCAAACTGTTGCTCTTATCCTGCTGAGTCCTTGTTTATCAACTCCAAGATTGTTCTCATTTCCAAAACATGAGGTTTCATACTTTTGTTTTTGTTTGATGTTCATTTGTTTATTGGTTTGTTTGATTTTGAGCCAGGGGTTATTCCTCTCTCTATGCTCAGGAATTATTTTTACAGGTTCTCAGGGGACCATATGGGATGCTAGGAATCAAACCCAAGTCAGTCATGTATAAAATAAATGGTCTCCCTCCTATAAAATGGCTCAAAGCCTGAGGTTTATTTTTTGTTTTAGGTGTAACACTATTTTGAGAGAGAGAGAGAGAGAGAGAGAGAGAGAGAAGAGAACAGGTGTGTGTTGCCCTTATACCAAAAAAGAAAAAAGAAGAGAAAAAATGGAAAATAAACACAAAGTACTTGTTAGTCTCAGAATCTGCATTTGTAAATTATGAAGAATAAAACCATCTTTTCAATGGTAGCTAATAAATTAAATGAAATACTGAATGAGGAAATTATTTTTGCCATTTTTGTGGATCTTAAAGTAAAACCTTTCTATAGACAAGACTTCTTTAACTATTCAATAATGCTAAATACACTATTTCTCAAATAAATACAGAAGATCTTCTGAAACCAGAATAAGTGGACAAGCACAATACTTTTAGATTATATCATTACTATTTCTTCTAATTCAAGTTTTTAAACAAAAGTTGACATTGAATTTTTGTCTGAACTTAACCTAGCTTTATAGCTTTCTTGCACTTATTTTGAAATTATCTCTTTTATTTTTCTTTAGCTATCATTAATCTCAGCCATTGCTAAATCGACACAGGTTAAATAGAGAACATTAAACTTTGTATCTTTGCTGACTTCCTAATACTAGCAAATATGACCTTGTGTTTAAGCTCATTTTAGTTCTGATTGAGTAAAAAAAGAAGCTTATTCCCTCATTGCCTCTGTCCTGATTCTCTCTCTCATGTTACAATGTCTGATTATAGCTATTCATCAGGGGTAACTGGTGATATTAAAGTGATTGACCTACTCCATTTCTCATATAACTGCAAATATTTCTGCCCATTGTTTTTTTACCCTAAAAGAGAGTCAAGTGCTGCTCTTCTCACATATCTAAGGAAAGTTGTATACTTCACTTGCACTTGTTGAACCTTGTATTTAAATTATTTACATGATGAAATTCAATTTTACTCACAACTTACTTTTCACATTATCAATAAGAAATATAGATAATAACTTCAATATTTATTTACTGTTTCTTATACTAGGCAAGGTTGTCAATGAATGTGATGAATTGTTTTCAAAAATTACTTATTTTTTATAGAATTAGATCAAACAATAATTTTTAATGTAGAAATCGTGGCTCTCACAAGGACTTTAAAGGATATATGTTAAGATTTTACTTAATAGTGAAAGTTTTAGAAGTGTTATCACTCTTTCAAGAAAGTCAAAGAAACATATTTTTAGAAAGGTTAGGTGGTATGAGTTTACAAATAGAGACTTTCCTGTCTTACAGGAGTAAAGCTCTATCTAAAGAATGTATTTGTCATCTACAGATAAGAATTATTGCTGTAAAATAAGTCCTTTGTGATCAGACTCAGATAAACTGAAACTTCTTTGTAAACAGACTCAAATAATCTGGGGAAAAGAGCATTTTGTTGAAAATACAGAGTTCCACTGGATTTTCCATGTAATTATTTTAGTTCTCAGAAAATATATCATCTTTTTCCATTTAACAAAATCTCTGAACTCTATATTTTACTCCATAAAAACCTTTCTAGTATTTTTTTGGTTTGACAGCTACTATGTTTCAAGTCAATTTCTATTCATCACATAGTTTTGACTTTAAGAAACAATAGATATCTTATGTGTTAATTTTGAATACTGTGTATATATAAATGATGATTTTTATGTTTAATGAAAGAAGGATTTTATTTCAATATAGAATAAAATAAAAGCTACGTCTATCATTTTGGGCTAACACCTCAACAATACTAAACATATTCTAGTACTAACTCAAATCTCCTTGTGGTAATTGCTCCCTCTCTATTGAAAAAATTTTCTACATCTTCATGTTTTTCAAATCATCTCTTTTATATGCAAATCTTCCTTCTTTTCTATTGGAAATGACTTTTCATTTCTCATTTCTTTTGTCATAGCACAAATACATTATTTCCATATTCTAGCCCATATTCTTTCTTCAACTCTGGAAAACAAGGTGATGATTTTTCCCTGGATGCATATCAGAACATTTTCTTAGGTGTGTCTTTGAGTTTGCCCAAGTCTTCTGTTCTTGGATGAAAGTAGAAAAAAAAATGGAGGCAGTTATATTTGTTCCCCTTCAAGTTGGCAGCATGTTGAGGCAATCATGATGTCAGAAATTGCTAACTGGAATAATTGACTTTGATGCTATCAGTTTGAAGAATAGAAGCAGCAAAGGAGGCAACATTAAAATTTCCTTTCCTTTGCATTCTTTAAGAAACTATTTTTAGTTTGTCAACCAAGAAAATGATGCATTCCACTGCAGAAAATGTATAGCTTGTTGACACAAGATAAAGAAATGAACAGGGTGACACTTAGAAAGGAAATTTCAGAAGCGGAAAAACGCAGCCTTCATACATTTGCTACTCTCCCATATATTTTAAAAAGCAAATTTCATCTCCATTCTAAGTTTCATGTTATTTACTCCTATCTGGGTTAAATTAGAGAAAGGTAAAGAAAAAATGAATCAGACAGTTATCTCAAAAGTTAAAATAACTTACGGGAAGTATTCAGTTTTCATTAAATTTACCACAGTTAAATTTTTCCATTAAATGTAACTATATTTTTGGGCCACACCCAGTGATGCTCAGGGGTTACTCCTGGCTATGCACTCAGAAGTCGCTCCTGGCAGTTACCGGGGACCATATGGGAACCGGGGGATCGAACCGTGGTCCGTCCTAGGCTTGCGCAGGCAAGGTAGCAGGCACCTTACCTCCTGCGCCACCTCCCGGCTCCCATATGTAACTATATTATTAAAGAAAATTGTGGCAATATAACCCAATACCAAATTAAAAATATAATACATATTCTTTAAGAAAAAGATATATTGATGATGACTTACATAATCAGTTTTACTAATTTACCATTTATTGTTTATATGGTTCAGAGAATATAAATATCCATCAGTAAAATATTTGCTATTTTTAAACTTATAAGCCAAGGAAAACTGATCAGTTGGAAGAATTTGTCTTAAGTGTGACTTATTTTAAATGGTTCATGCTTCATTTGGGAAGGTAGGTTGCAAGCTTTATTGCTTTATGTATAGGAAAATATTGTGCTTCTTTTACAATCAGTTATGAAAGACTTCCTAAATGAAGTAAAATTTGAGATGAGAGTTAAAGATAGAGCTGGCCAAAAATTCATAGAGTTTGTGCCTTCTATACTCATAAACCATTAAATAGATATGAACAGCTAGGTAACATTCGCTCAAGTGCAAATTGCACAAGAATTTGTCAAGAATACTGTTACTGATAAAATTTGCTTGTAAATCTATATAAATCACAGCTCATTTGTTTGGGGTTGATCCAAAGTGAATTATTTTTTCTTTTCTCATTGCTTTGATTTTTATTTTAATGTACTAACCTCTAGATAATAGGGTTACAGTACTGTCTATGCTTACAATATTGATGTACAGCACACCATCCCAACATTCCCAAGAGTCTCCATTTCATCACTATGACCTTATGGGCCATCATTCTCCCTCAGCACTGTGGAGGTTAAGGAATGGCTGTGGATACAAAGTATTTTTTCTTCAGGCTACTGCAGATTCTGTCTAACTAGTCTTTATTTTTAATCCATCATTGTAAAAAAAAAAGTCAAGAATATGATCAAGTCAAACAATTCAATCAGCTGAAGAATGAATAGATTGGACTAGAAGAATGGGAGAGCAGGGAAGGTGCTTATTTTTTATGTACATATTTCCTGATTCAATAGCCATATCATATATTGTCTGAGCATGAGCTCAGTGTCAGGAGTGAGCTCTGAGCACTATAGAATCTGGCTCCAAACTGTAAAATATAAGGAAACTAATAAATATATTTTAATTTCTTTTATATTAAAGTAAAATTTATATACTAAAATAAACATCGATAGGCAATATTATAGACTAAAAACTAAAAAAAAAGTGATAGGTAATAATAGGAGAGATTAGAATGCAATGAAAAATCCAAAATTTCTATGACACCTAGAATATAATCTTTCATTCAGTATCGTGAGTCTGTTTTATTAAATGTTTATTGTAAATTATTTATTTTACAATTAAATAATCTCACTACATTGTTTGTTCCACATGCTTGATTAATGGTTTAAATATGTTATTTTGGTAAATATAAGGAAATAATGGAACAGGAAAATAGAAAGGTAGTAAGGTACTTGCTTTGTATGTAGGAAACCCAGCTTTAAACTCCAGTTCCAAGTGTGATCCTGCATCAGCAGCAGCAATGATTCAGAAGTAAGCCTTAAGAAACCCCCAACCAAAATAGGTGTCTTTTATATAAAGTAATTCAATACTGAAAAATATTGTCTAACATGTTTACTGATTCTTTAAAAAACTGTTCAGTTGTAGAGTAATGAAATTTATAAGATGATAGAATCTATTCAGATATTAAATGAAAACAATATAATCACTATTTTTTTTTTAGTCTGTGGTGCCAATTATACATCTAAACAACTGACATTTTTTTGTTTGTTTTTGGGTCAGCCCGGCAGCGCTCAGGTTTACTCTTGGCTCTACCTTCAGAAATCGCTCCTGGCAGGCTCGGGGGACCATATGGAATGCCAGGATTCGAACCAATGTCCTACTGCATGCAAGGCAAACGCCTTACTTCCTTGCTATCTCTCCAGCCCCACCAACTGACGTTTAATACAACAAACCTTTTGTTTGTTATTTGTTTTGTTTTATTGTGGGGCTACACTCAGCATTGCTCAGGAGCTATTCCTGGTTTTGCATTCAGGAATAACTTTGCGTCATGTTTATAATATCATATAGGATACAGGGATCAAAACAAAGTTGGTAACATGCAAGAGCTATGCACTATCTGCTGTGATATTGCTACAGTTTTATGAACATATAACTTAAATATGACATTTAAGCATCCTATATTATTATTAAAAACACAAAAATAGATTAATTTTATCACTTACTAAAAATATAGCGACATGTGGTTTATGCATATGGATGAATAATATAATATGTTTACCTAATGAAAGAATAATAATACCTGAGCTATATTTTTAATTTGATCAGCTTTATAAATATTTTTGAGGTAATAAATATTTTTTCAAAGAATGCATAAAATTACAATGCATAAATTAGTATATTATTTATATGAATAATGAATTTAACTAAAAAAACTAGGTTTATCTTGCAACAAAATTAATCTAGTGTTACCAAATGACTGTGAAATACATATATAACAAATGCTAGAATATTAAGTCTGGAAAACTTGAATATGCCATGAACTTTGGATATATATATATATATATATATATATATATATATATATATATATATATAGTCCAAAATAAGAAAGCTTGTTTGGAGATTAATTTTCAAATGTAATTACTTTCATTTTGTCACTTTCACAAAATTAAGATGCAAGTAATTCATATATAATTCATTCTTTTAATCTTATTGTTCCTAATTTTACTAAAGACACCTACTTATTACAAAGTATGTTTATCATGAGTGCTTTCTAGTGTAATTTTATACAAACCAGTATCTTTTCTCATGCTTAAATGTTTCATCATTTAACTTGTTGTTAAAATACTACATACAAGGGGCCGGGCAGTGGCACTGAGAGGTAAGGTGCCTTCCTTGCCTGCGCTAGCCTAGGACGGACAGCGGTTCGATCCCTGGTTTCCCATATGGTCCCCCAAGTCAGGAGCTACTTCTGAGCGCATAGCCAGGAGTAACCCCTGAGCGTCACTGGGTGTTGCCCGAAAACCAAAAAAAAAAAAA
>PVKC010030034.1:0-14929 GCA_004027635.1 Crocidura indochinensis | reverse complement strand
GATGGCTCCTGCCTGGCTTTATCCTAAGAAAAACTAAAACCTGATTTTCCAACGCAAGCGCACTCTCTGTTTCGTGTTGGCCTCAGGCATTCTGATCTAAACAAAAGCACTGCCATAATAAGATCACATGCCATAGGTCTGAAGGATTCCTATTATTTAAACTGATCTACAAATACCAGATGTCCCCTCTTATCTGTAGTATAGAGAGTAACAAGACAAGGGAATGGAAAGTATCACTATAGGCAAACCCTTGACCCTGGATCACAGAAATGAAAACATCCAGGAAAGAGGACTGAGGGGAGAGAAAAAGGCAGTGCACTGGTGGTAAAATAGGGGCAGCACTAGTCGAAATCCCTGGACACTTTGATGATGTAAAGGTAAGAGAGTACTCCGTAAGAGCCAACATTATTATAAGCATATGTCCTAAACTGTAAAATTAATGAGGTCATAGATATAGTACAGTATGCCTTGCATGCAGCCAACCCAGGTTCAATCCTTAACATCACATGCAGTCCCCCAAGCACCACCAGAAGTGATTCCTAAGTGCAGAGCCAGGAACTGCTGAGCATCACTGGGTGTGGTCCCCAAACAAAACAAATCCAACTATAATTACTAAATTTAAAAATGAGGGGGGGGCCGGGCGGTGGCGCTGGAGGTAAGGTGCCTGCCTTGCCTGCGCTAACCTAGGACGGACCGCGGTTTGATCCCCCGATGCCCCATATGGTCCCCCGTGCCTGCCAGGAGCGACTTCTGAGCGCATAGCCAGGAGTAACCCCTGAGCGTCACCGGGTGTGGCCCAAAAACAAAACAAAACAAAACAAAAAATTAAAAAAATGAGATAGGCAAAGGGTTTGAAGCTACAACAATGTATACCTGGAACTGTTTTTAACAACTTTGTAAATCTGGTGCCTAAATTTAAAAAATTAATCATTTTTAATTGGATCTCCATGAGCTAGACAGTTATACAGTTATCCATGATTGAATTTCAGTCATACAATGTCCAACATCCATCCCTTCACAATTGCACATTTCCCACCACCAGTGTCTCCAGTTTCCCTCCTGACTTTCCCCTGTCTGTTTCTATGGCAGATATTTTCTTCTCCTCTTTCTCTCCCCCCCTTCTCTGTCCTCTCTCTCTGTCTTTGTCTGTCTTTCTTTCTCTCTCTCTAACCCCTTTGAACCTTTTAGACACTGTGTTCTGCAATATTGTTACTGAAGGGGTATCATATACATCATGATGACCTCCTTTTAGCACCCAGTTCTTGTCCAGAGTGATCATTTCTATTATTGCCATAATGGTCTCTTCTCTGTTCTAACTGCATCTCCTGCTCTTTGTGGCAAGCTTCCCACCATGGACTAGTCCTCCTGACCCTTGTCTCTATTCTTTCTAGATATTTTTACCATATTTTTATTTTTCTTTGCTAAAAGTAAGTACAATCATTTTATATTTATCACTCTCCCTCTGACTCATTTAACTCTGCATAATAATCTCCATCTACATATAAGCTTTTTTATTTTATTACTTTTTGTTTGTTTGTTTGTTTGTTTTTGGGTAGAACCCGGCAGCGTTCAGGGGTCACTCCTGGCACTATGCTCAGAAATCGCTCCTCGCAGGTTCAGGGAACCATGTGGGATGCCGGGATTCAAACCACCGTCCTTCTGCATGCAAGGTAAACACCCTATCTCCATGCTATCTCTCTGACCCAATATATAAGCAAATTTTAGGAGTTCATTTTTCCTAACAGTTATACAGTATTCCATTGTGTAGATGTACCACAGTTTTTTAGCCATTTGGGATGTTTCCAGATTCTGGCTATTGTGAATAATGCTTCAATGAACATAGGAGTGTAGAGGGCTTTTCTGCATTGTGTTTAAAAATAATTTTTTATAAAGTCCAGATATTACAGGGTTTATAGTGTTTGCTTTACATACTGCTTACTCTGGTTAGATGTTTGGCACTACATGTGGTCCCCTGAGCAAAGTCAGAAGTAAACTCTCAGTATCACCATGCTTAAAACAAAACAAAATGTTGAATAAAAATAAAATAAAATGCTCCACAATACCTTATTTTTATCAATTATCTTCAAGTTCTCCCAAGCTTAGCCTCTGGAACTTTCAGAGATTCCACTATTTCCTCTCTCTGAATAAATTCTAATAACAAGAGTTTGCTTATTGTGAAACTTCTGTTTTTCAAGAAGTCTGATAAGATTAAGACATATCAAACCTATAACAGGAAGAAATTCATTTATTTTCATACTTTCCTTAATGAAACTAAGGTATGCAACTACTGATTTACAGTTAATATACCAAGATGCATCACAAAATGAACCTAATTAAAAAATGAGAACATTAGGTCTGTTTGACTTGCGACCATCTAAATCTGAATCTTAATCCTTTGTTGATTTGTTTACTCATTGCTCTAAATATCTGGAAAGGCACTTACACAACTGTCAGCATCTGCCCCAGAACAAAGAAACAGACTTCTAAAATAGTCTCTTTCAAAAATTCCTTTTCAATGTAGAAAAAGAATTGTCTGGCAGGAATGTTCAGCAGTGCAATCACTGAAAATAACTACCAAAATGAAGAAGCTGACGAACAGCTAAAAAGAGAATGAGTATACTGAAAGAGCAAAGTCTGTCAAAACAGAAAATTTGAGAGACTCCAGGATCCTTCGAAGACAGATCTTCTTGAGAGCCTTACAGATTTGTGATTAATTGGCTCTGGGTGAAAATTCAGTCACACCCAATGTAATTAGATTCAGTCACGCCCAATGTAACGCTAGATATGGAAAGCCAGGGCATTTTCCTGTTGCTGAACTTTTCTGCCATCCTCCAGGCTGACAGTTTCAACTGCATTCCCTTCCAGTTTCCTGCTTAAAAAGAAAAAAGGAAGAGATAATAGAAGTGTCTCTATTCTGGCTCCCAGACTCCTGCTAATGCCAAATTTTGAGATCTTTCATGCCTAAAATCATCAGTCACAGATGAAGATCCTCTTTGCTACTGGGTCAGCTCTTTCTGGAGGCCCAGCCTAGAACATACTTTCAGCCCCTCTACATTTGTAAACATTGAATTCCCTTCCTTGCCTTTTCTTAAACTACCTCCAGCCATTGCCATTTCCTGCACTGAAACATGTGGGACTGAGACCGGAAATGAGACCGATAACAGAAGGATATTAACAAGGCATCTGTGATCATATCTGAGAGGAAATAAACCAGATGAGAGAGAGAAAAGAAAAAAAAAAAAAGAAAGGCTGCTTTGAAGATGGAATCGTAAGAAAGACGTTTGGGAACCTGATCTTTAACAAGAGAACAGAAAGCTGAGAAGGACCTGATCATGTGAAGGCAGGGTAAAGCTGGCAAGCTGGGGCAAAATCCAGCACACTGGTAGAAAAGAATGGGTGTGTTCAGGTGTTCAGGAAATGTGAGGGAAGTTAGGGTGACTATAATAAAGGAAATACAAGACTATGATCCAGACATGAGCTGAAAGAGAAAGTCCAAGGTCAGTTTATAAAAATCACCACAGAAAGGTGTGAATTTTCTTCAAAAGGTTATGGAAAAACCACTAAAAAGTTAAGGAAAAGAATAATATAATAATGTTTGGAAAAAAAAAAAAAGCACATAAGCCAGAGTGGAGCTTGGATCCCAGAAAGCAGAGAGAATACTGGTCAGAGGACTGGTCAGAAGAAGCTCACCCGAGATGCGGGTCTGAGTTGACAAAGGAATGATCTACAGGGGTCTCAAACTCAATTTACCTGCGGGCCGCAGGAGGCAAAGTCAGGGTGATCCTTGAGTGCAAAGTCAGTAGTAAGCCTTGAACATTGGGATGTGTGACCCAAACAACTAAAACAAAACAAAACAAAAAAAGATTCCTCCAGGGCAGGGCCACAAAATGTTGTATGGAGGGTCGTTTGCGGCCAGCGGGCCTCGAGTCTGAGACCCCTGAAAGCAGACAGTTGTAATGAAGAAGAGCAGGGACTGGTGAGCAATTCAGCACCAGGTAGATTGGTCAGGACTCACCGATGACAGAGATATAGGTGCTAAAGAATAAGGTAAGGGAAAAAGAAAGAAAATCAAGGATGAGAAATAGGAATGATTTTTCTGATTGAGCAATGTTATTGCTCCCCAAAGCCTTGTGTTCATTCTAAAAGCAATTATGAAAATGGAGGGGCTGGAGAGATAGCACGGAGACAGAGTGTTTGCCTTGCATGCAGAAGGACGGTAGTTGGAAACCTGGCATCCCATATGGTCCAGGAGCAATTGCTGAGCGTAGAGACAGGAGTAACCCCTGAGCACTGCCAGGTGTGACCCAAAACCAGGAGAGAAAAGAAAAAAGAAAAAGAAAATGGAGTATTTTATCCGAAGTGTCACAAATGAAGTGGAATGCATGATGATTTTTTTTTTTTTTTTTTGGTTTTTGGGCCACACCCGATGACGCTCAGGGGTTACTCCTGGCTATGCGCCCAGAAGACACTCCTGGCTTGGGGGACCATATGGGAAACTGGGGGATCGAACCGCGGTCCGTCCTAGGCTAGCGCAGGCAAGGCAAGCACCTTACCTCCAGCACCACCGCCCGACCCCACATGATGATCTTTAATAAGGAAATGACTTGGTTTAAGTCCACGTCCCTCAGTCAAGTCGAATCAATGATTACATAAGTGAAACCTGCTTCCCTAGACATGTAGACATAAAGCTGACTTGCACAAAGAGTATGAAATCAGCAAATAGGACTAGGCCTTTATCCAAGCATCCTCCCACATAAACTTCAAAGAGAAGGAAAAATAAGTACTTACAATAAAAAAAAAATTCTCTCTAGGCTAGCAGTTTTACTTGCTAAATTTCACATATTTTGATTTACTTGTTCAGTTCTGAGTGGAAGAACTGAGGCTCATAATGAAAAGAGGCCAGGACACCCAGAACTCTGGGACACATGGTCTAAGGATGCAGGGATAAGCAAAGAAGAAAAAAGGATAAAGGACCAAGAATGCAGCTTAGTGGTAGAGCGCTTGCCTTGCACATATGAGTCTGTAGGACTTACTGCTAGCATGGAAAAAAAAAAAAAGATCAAAAATGCATAGAAACTGACTGACCAGTTTTCTGCTTATTCTAGTGGCTAAGTCAAGGTTGCAGGTTCTGTAATTCAGAATACAGGGAAAGAGTCTCTGTGGTGAAATATAAGCTTATGGACTATTCAAACATGTCCAACTTGTCAGTCTCTTTAACACTAAAGTTTATGAGTCATCACTTTAGAAATACAGCTGGAAATGGAAAACAAAACCCAGAAATGGCTTTGTCATTGATTTCTTTAATCATATTTTAAAATTTAAAAAAAAAGTGGTTGAAGTGATAATAGTATAGCAGTTAAGGTGTTTGCCCAACATGTGACCAACCCAGGTTCAATTCCCATTACCCCATAAGGGTCCCTTAGTCACCAGGAGTGATCACCGAGTGCAGAGCCAGGAGTAAGGAGTAAGCCCAGAGTTTACCAGTATGTGTGACCCTAACATAAAAAAGGTTGAGGCTTGAGCAATAGCACAGCAGAGATTGCATTTGTCTCGCACACGGCGACCCACATTAGATCCCCGGCATGCCTTACGGTTCCACAAGCCTGCCAGGAATGATTCCTGAGGGCAGAGCCAGAAGTAACCCCTGAGCACTGCTAGATATGACCCCTTCCCACCCCAAAAAAGATGAAAAAAATACCCTCCAGATGGGAGAGAAGGGATTCATGTGTCTCCTTACTGCCAAACAAGAAAATAGAAATAGGAAAGCCAACATCTTAGTTTGGTTTTTAAGGTCTGCAGATCTTTATCTGCTGGAACATGCAGGATGCAACTCATCTACCACAACCATGTAACTCACATGTACCCTCTGTTCCAGAACCATGAGAGGGCATCTGAGTCAGAGAACATTTCTTCCACAACTCCCTCTGCCTGAGACTGGAAGGGTATTCTGCTGCCTGGCTGTCTGCTGAAATTCCACCCTTCAAAATACAGATCAGCTGGTCCCATTTGTTTCACAAATGGTAAAAATGGGGAGAATTTCAGAAACATCATTAATGCTGACTCCTTTAGGACAACCATGAGGTTAACCAAAGCCCAAGAAGCTGAAAGAAGTGACTCTTACACCACTGGGCAGTCAACCCAACATGTCTGGGAAAGCAGGTCAACAAATGAGGGGTGTAGAAATCCTCTACTGTCTCCAAACTGCCCCGGGTCTGCTTTCGCTCTGTCTGAACATACTTTTACACTTAGAGAGTCCATATTCCAGATTTTAGTTCCTGGGCAGATCAAAAGTACTTTGTACCCAATTTCCCTGTACTTAGTTGTCCTTGTATTGAGTGGGTCTTCAGCAGGATGTAATGTCATTGAATGCATGAACTTAACTCAGAAACTCCCACACCAGCCTTGCTCCTTCAGTTAGCCTCCAAGCACCCACCATGTGTATTCCACCATGTCTTCTCTCAGCTTATATACTGCCTAAAATGAGAATACCCACTATTTCACATGAGAGACTCAGGAATATCCTTCTTATTCTTCCAGCATCACTGTAAGCTATCATAAGTTTTTCCTCCCTCACCTCTTTGTTTGTTTGTTTGTTTTTTGTTTTTGTTTTTTTGGGTCACACCCACCAGCACTCAGGGATTACTCCTGGCTCTACACTCAGAAATCGCTCCTCGCAGACTCAGGAGACCACATGGGATGCCAGGATCAAATCACTGTCCTTCTGAATGCAAGGCAAACACCCTACCTCCATGCTATCTCTCTGGCCCCTCTTTTTTTTTTTTTTTGTTATCAATAATACCCAGAAGTGCTCAGGATTTATTCCTAACTCTTCTCAGGGATCATTCCAGATAGGAAAACTCAGGTCAACTGTGTGTGCCTTAACTATAGTACTATCTCTTCAGTTTCACCTCCTGATCTCATGACATATGTCTTTATGTCTAAGACATAAAGGGTCTTTTCATCCCCACCTCTCCTGAACATGGCTTATCCTTACTCATCCTGCAAGGTCCAGAATTTCTAATAAATGGCCTCCTCCAAGAAACTACCAGAGAAAGTGGCCCTCTTCAGTGCTCCCCAAGCACCCCCACATCCCAGATGACTCAGTACAAATTAGCATTGATCTGGCCACACTCCTGTCCGAATCTCCACGGGACCATGACTCAGGCAGACATTGTGCTGTCTCTTTTCTTGGTGCCCTCCACAGTCAGCAAATCAGACTGAATGATAATTCTCACTACTAACCATCAGGCCCAAAAAATAGAGATTATGTATTATGCTTCTATAATATTTTTACATAGCTAAAATATAAATGTATATATGTATATCTCTCAGCATGTCAGCATACTAAGGAGACATGTCCCCAGATCTCTGCAAATGAAAATTTTAAAAAACAAAAACAAGAGACTGGAGTGGTAGCACAGCAGTAGGGCATTTGCCTTGCACATGACTGACCCAGGACAGACTCGGGTTTGATCCCTGGCATCCCTTATTATCCCCCAAACCAGGAGCAATTTCTGAACACAGAGCCAGGAGTAACCCTTGTGCACCCCCCACCAAAGAAAAATACTATACACCCAAGACCCTGCATAGAAAGTCTCAAGTAAGTAATGGCATTATGAATCAATGCCATTTGACTTGACATGTCCAAAGAGTCTCCAAACTTCTTTGGCTCCTTTTCAGAAAAGATTGCTCAGCAATCCTCTGTCCTCACTCCAAACTATTCTATGTTCTTCAAGCAAATAGAAAATGCCCTATTCTACTGAACATACCTAAAACATTACTGCTGCCCAGGATCTTTCCAGTGACCCAAATGTATATATGGCACCACCCACACAGAATGTCCTGCTTTAGTGAGTGACCCAACTCTTGCTACCAGAGCAGCCAATATCCACCTAGCTCAAGAATTAAATCTAGCTCAAACAAGAGTCAAGAGACAAGGAAGCACTCCCCCACAGGCTACTAGAGGATAGGGTCCTCATCTCAGGGGATACACCTAAGATGATCTCTGGTGTGTGCCCCCCACCCCACCAGTTTCCCCAGGGTTGTTCCCAAGTTACACAGTATCGAATAACCTGTGTCCATGGGCAGGAAACTAAGATAAGAAGGAAAACAGCTGTGGTATTGTAGAGATAGCACACTGAGTGGGGTGTTCAGCACAGTGTTGGGTGTTCGCCTTGCATTGGCCAACCTCAATTCCATACCTAGCACCACACATGGTCCCCTCCAGTACTGACCTCCAGCAGTTATTTCTCCACATAGTCAGCAGTAAGCTCTGAGCACCACAGAGTATGCCTCCTCCCAAGAAAAAAAGGCAAACAGTTAACCTATAACCCAAGAAAAACTGACAGTCATCTAGAAAACCTATGTGGCCACAGGGACTTCAAAGGAAACAGGTCATTATTTAGTCATGGAGGTAGGAGGAGAGGACAAGTTTCAGTGAGTAAGTAGCATTCCAAGAATAGATGGGATTTCAAAAGTTTCCAGATAGAACCCTTCAGGAAAATTGCCTCTTTGTTGACCTGAGCTCAAATTGCACCACTCCAGGTAAAAAGATACTTTTTTTTTTCTTCTCACTGACCAGACCAACCAGCACCCTTTCTTTGCCTTTCCTGAATTCATATACTACTAAAAATCTGCCCGTGTTCAAAAAGAAGATTAACAATAAACCACAGGAGTTTTTCTGTGTGAACACATACCCTGGAACTCAGTATCATCGCTAAAAGGCACCTCCCATTCTCCTCACACCACTGACCCCAGGTTCACCAGGTCCCAGAGCCAATATCTCATCCAAGTCCTCCACAAAGTCCCTTAAACAAGTCCTTGCTCCTCCCATTCTACAGCCTCTGCTCCACTTCAGTCTTCCTAACCTCTCCCATAAATGGTTGCAACAGTCTCACCTCTGCCACCTCCACAATTTATCTGCAACAACATCAACAGATTTATTACCCTAAAATAATCTTATCTCATTTGCCTAGTAACAAAACCTTCTACACTCCCCTGATTGAGGGACTGGAGAACCCAAACTCCTAAACATGGCATTTTAGGCCTGCACCACATGAACAAAAGCAGGCATTTGTAACTGTGCCTCCCCCAACCAAGGCTCTTCTTCTCACCCCAAAAAAAGCCCTAAAGAACCTTCCATAGAAAGTTCAAGATGCATAATGGCATCAAGAACTAATGTGACCAACACTTGAGGAATCCCTCTGCAGAGTTCCCAACTAGGTTTGGCCTACTGCTTCTTTCCAGAAAATAATTATTCAGTGCTCTTCCCCCCACCCCCAACCCACCCACCCACCTCCAACCTGAATCTACCTTCTTTAAAGGAACTAAGAGAAAAATGCGTAAATGTACCTTGAGCTACTACTGCCTGTCCAGGATCATTCCAAGACCCCCAAGGAGATGGCTTTGCATATATTCAGATTGTGCCCCTCTAAACTTCAACCCAGGCCTGCCTGGCCTGCTTGTTCCATGTAGCAAAATCCTGTTTTCTCTCCATAAGGCCTTCAATAACCTCTCTTCCATAAAGTCTTTGTTAGCCTCTAATCTAAGGTGGCCAACCATGCCTGTCTGCCCCCTTTTCCTGAGGTTATTCCTGGAAGCCACATGTATACTCTTCAGTGTCTCACCATGGACCATAAATTATGTGTTCTCCTACCTAAAACCCACCCTGACCTAAGTCAGACCTAGTAATTTAAATTACTATATTTTTTGCTAGATCATGTTCCTCCTCAAGCTCAACCAGCATCTGAAGATGATCAACAACTGAGAATCAAGACTGGTAGAATGAAAAACTGTAACTGAATCTAAGAAAACTATAGAAAAATATATTTTATCTAAATTTCATCTAAACTTTCTTCTTCTTCTTCCTTTTTTTTTTTTTTGGTTTTTGGGTCACACCTGGCAGCACTCAGGGGCTACTCCAGGCTCTACTTTCAGAAATTGCTCCTGGCAGGCTCAGGGGACCATATGGATGCCGGGATTCGAACCACCATCCTTCTATATGCAAAGCAAATGCTTTACCTCCATGCTATCTCTCCAGCCCCTCATCTAAACTTTCGATAGGATAATTTTCTAAATCAGAATTATATTTAACAACTCCTACAGCAGGGAAGGCAGATAGTACAGCAGATAAGCCAGAGATAGTACACCTTAAAGAAAAGGTATGTTTAGGAGCAGAAAGATACTGTTACAGGCTGCATGAGTTACAGCATATGAGTTATATGCAGAAGGGTTGGATTCCATCTCTAATACTGCATGGTTCCCTGAGCACCACAAGGAGTAATGCCCCAAGCACTGAGCCAGGAGCAAATTCTGAGCCAGCAAGTACAGCTCCAAAAACAAACAAAATTTTGGGTCAAAGAGATAGTAGGGTGGGGAGGATGTTTTAAAGACATTTGTCTTACATACAATGACTCAGGTTCAACTCCTGGCATAAAATATGGTCCCCTAAATACTGCCAGGAGTACTCCTGAAAACAGAAACCAGGAATACGCCCTGAGTCCTGAGGTCCCAAACTGAATTAAACCAAGAAAAGTCTGTTCACCTTCTAATACTATCAACTGTAGCCCTGATAGACCCTAGAATCACCAAAAAGTATACCCCCCCTCTTTAAAAAAAAAAAGTCATGTTTAGTGTACTTTTGTCTCAGACAAGCAAAAAAATAGCTGTGATTATTTGGGGGGGACGGGTCACCCCTGTCAGTGCTCAGTGGCTATACCCAATTTAGTGCTCAAGGTCAATCCTAAAGGTGTTCAAGGAATCCCTGACAAAGAATCAAACCTGGCCTTCCCAAATGCAAAGCACCTACTTCGCAGTTTATATTAATTCCTCGATGATCCAAGAAAGCAATGTCTTAATTTACTTATCTGCTAGATAGCCAAATATTACTGATGCTAGATAGTCAGTCATTCTGATACTGTTGATGTGTTCTCTCTATTCAGCAGCAGATATAAGTATTAGTAAAATGAATAGTAGAATTAAATAATTCAATATAAATTACTTTTATTTGATTTTTATATCCCAGTCATACACAAAAGCACTGGGGTCCAAACAAAAGTAACATCCACAAGGCAACCAACCAACAGCAGTTCATAAATACATGAACATCACCAGCAGAGGTATGATTTCAAGATTAAACAAATCCACAAAATGTCTTCCTGTCAGGGTCAGAGAAAGGACAGTGATTAAGACACTTGTCTTGCACATAGTACACCCCATTCAACCCCTAGAACCAGAAATAGTCCCTGAAGCACCATCAAGAGTGATCATTAAGCACAGAGCCAGGAAAAGTCCCTGAGCATTGCTGGTGTGGCCCAAAAACTCAAATAAATAAATTAAAACTTTATAAATATTATATACATATATATTTTTTCTTAGTCCTTCAGTCAGACCCATCTACTCACCCTAGGCTTGTGGCAAAGATTCCATACATTATAGCTTCCACAAATTTGATGTTACTATTGCTTATGTATTATCCACATCCCCCTCATCACCCAAAATGAGAGAAATTTAAATGTTCAGATAAGATTTGGTTTGCAGAGCTTTTTATGATCACAAAGCACTGTAATTCAAGATGTGTTTTCCCCACCATATTCTGCCCTTACTCAGGATGAAACTTCTGAGGTCAGAGAAATAGTATAGTGGGTAAGGTGCTTGTCTAGCACACATCCAACTCACGTTCAATTCTCCACACCACGTAAGGACCCTAAAGCACTGACAGGAGTGATCCCTGAATTCAGAGCCAGGAATAAACTCCGAATACCGCTAAGTATGGCACCAAATAGAAAATAAAAACCCAGGATTCAAGAACTAATTTCTGTATTCCTTTATATCAACTGGTACTTAAAATATAACAAAATAAAAAATACAGTTCACTCAAGAAAATACCCCATCCCAGAGTTAGTAGAGCTCTGTTACTATCCTGGGTAATTTGAAGGAGATGGGGATCCCATATTATGAGGGATCCTTACCTCAAAAAGAAGTCATCATCATTATAATAACATAGATTACCAGATGGAAAAAAGACAGGGCTCATCCATTCCCTTTTCCATGAGATGAAGAAACTGAAAGAGCCCCAACAAGACTTGACCAATCAAGATCAATAGTTAAAGACAGAAAGCTGGTCTGTTTAGATCACTTGTATCTTTAGGCAAGTACTAACTCTGACTCCTAGGCTAGTCAAAGAGCTTGCTCACATAACAAATTCTTTGGGGGTCTGGAGAAATAGCACAGCAGAATGGGGCCACCCAGGTTCAATCCCCAGCATTCCATATGGTCCCCGGATCCTGCCCCTGAGCCTGTCCCTTGGCCTGGCCCTGAGTGCCACTGGGTTTGGCCCAAAAATAAAAATAAAACAAATTACTTTTAGGCAAATCAGTGACAAGGCTGAAGACAGTTCACTGAACTCCTGGCCTACAGCTTCTCCAATTCCATCACTGTCTTCTTTTTTTCTTTTTTTCTTTTTTTTTTTTGGTTTTTGGGCCACACCCGGTGACTCTCAGGGGTTACTCCTGGCTATGCGCTCCTGGCTTGGGGGACCATATGGGAAACCGGGGGATCGAACCGCGGTTCATCCTAGGCTAGCGCAGGCAAGGCAGGCACCTTACCTCCAGCGCCACCGCCCAGCCCCCCATCACTGTCTTCTTTTACTTACCACAAATATCAAATGATAGCCAGAAAGACTGTCAAGGTTTATATTGTATTTTTAGATCTTTATAGTTGAAATCTCCTATCTCAAGAGCTAAAGAACAGAGTCTTGTGAAGTAGGTAACATACATTGGTCCCTTTAAGTAAGGAACTTTCTACAAATAAATCAAGAGTATCTACTCTGCAATACTCTACTTCATACTTGTTCAACCTGCCTTGAATTTTCGTACATATGATATCTCTATCTACAAACTAAACAACCTTGAGAATTAAAATCATTATTTTCTCAAAGTTTCTACCATAGAAGCAAGGCTGGGGTTGGGGGCAAGACAACGAAAGCATAATTGGGGAAATTGGTGGTGGTAAATGAACATTGGTGAGGAAACTGGTGTTGGAACACTGTATGACTGAAACTCAACTATCAAGTTTTAACTCTATCACATGGTGATTTAATAAAAAATGTTTAAATCATATCTTCTCTTTCTCAGGCATCCACAAAATACAGAACAGAGAATATATTCAATAAATAGTTGCTAAACTAATACCAATAAAAATGGTGTACCAAGAAGGGCAAAAGTTAATTTGAATGAAATATCATCTCACATTTCAAAGATTGGCACACATCAAAAAGAACAAGAACAACCAGTGTTGGCATGGATTGCAGGGAGAAAGGGACTTGCTTTCACTCCTGATGGGAATGTTGACTTGTCCAACCTTTTTGGAAAACGATTTGGATATCTCTCAAAAAAATAGAAACTGAGCTTCCATATGACCCAGCAATACCACTCCCAAGAATATACTCTAGGTGTCCAAAAATACAATGCAGAAAAGCCCTCTGCATTCCCATGTTCATTGCAGCACTAGTCACAATAGCCAGAATTGGGAAACAACTCAAGTGCCCAAGAGCAGATTGAATAAAGAAACTGTGGTATATACACAATGGAATACTATGCAGCTGTTAGGAAAAATGAAGTAATTAAATTTGCTATGCATGCATGGGTATGGAGAGTATTAGGCTGAGGGAAATAAGTCAAAGGAACAGATAGACATAGAATCACTGCATTCACTTGTGGCATATAAAAAAAAAAGATAGCATAGTAATAATATCTAGAAACAATAAAGACAAAGGCCAGGAGGACTGTTCCATGGCAAAAAGATTGCCACAAATAGCAGGGGGGTGTAGTTAGGGCAGAGAAGGGACCACTGTGACAATGATAGTTGGAAATGACCTCTCTGAACAAGAACCGGGTGCTGAAAGGAGGTAATCGTGATATGCATGATAACTCTTCAGTAACAATATTGCAAATCAGTGTCTAAAAGGAGAGAAAAAAGGAAGAGAAAGAAAGAGTAAGAGAAAGAAAAGGTCTGCCACAGAAACAGGTAGAGGAGAGGGTACAGGGGAGGGCTGGAAGGAGTAAATCTGGGGACATTAGTGTGGGAAATGAACAGTGATTAAGGGTGTTTATATGGTATGACTGAAACTCAATTATAAACAACTTTGTAACTGTAGGGAAAATAAACTATACTATGAGTAATTTTGTAAACCAGGGTGTTTAAATAATTTTTTTTTAATTTTTAAAAAGTTAATTTGGGCATGAATAAAAATGAAACATCTGCTCATGCTTTGTCTTCTAGGATCAGTACCACACCTCACATGGATTAAGAACCTAATAGTTATTGAATTTTAAAAAGAAAAGATGTGGCAAAAATAAGTCGCAAGCAATTTTTCTTGGCAGTCATCCATTCATTCATTCAACAAATATGTATTTGCCAGTTGTCTACATCCGACTCACTACTACTTCGAAACTTGACTTCGCCCACAGATATAGAGCACTCCTCCCCTAGAATCGCAATGCAATACCGTGTAGGCAGTAGGCGAAGCTACAGTGGACATCAGTCAATATGCCCAGGGCAGCCCAGTTTATACCTACTGTCTAAGAGTTAATTGTTAATAGCATCCCCTAATTCTCAAAACAATGCCTTGGTCTGAAAAATAATACATTGCCTAAGATTTGATGAGCAAATTGAGGATCTGAAAGTTTCATTCCTGTATTTACTAGCTATTCCCAGTCTGTTCCTGGTTTTAAAAATGTGGGCATAACACAGATTATATTATTTAATAAGGAAGTCTCTGGGGACAAGGCTGAACATCAAGTTGAGAACATAGTTTGGAGGAAGAAGTACTAAGATGAAAGGAAAACTAGCTCCAGGTATATGTATGTGTGTGTGTGTGTATATATATATATATATATATATATATATATATATATATATATATATATAT